>JARQOD010001033.1:0-111845 GCA_033576555.1 Oophaga sylvatica | reverse complement strand
CTGTGTGTAATGTTCTATAGAATAGATCACTCTGTGTGTAATGTCTCTATAGAATAGATCACTCTGTGGTAATGACTCTATAGAATAGATCACTCTGTGTGTAATGTCTCTATAGAATAGATCACTCTGTGTGTAATGACTCTATAGAATAGATCACTCTGTGTGTAATGACTCTATAGAATAGATCACTCTGTGTGTAATGACTCTATAGAATAGATCACTCTGTGTGTAATGGCTCTATAGAATAGATCACTCTGTGTGTAATGACTTATAGAATAGATCAGTCTGTGTGTAATGTCTCTATAGAATAGATCACTCTGTGTGTAATGACTCTGTAGAATAGATCACTCTGTGTAATGACTATAGAATAGATCACTCTGTGTGTAATGACTTATAGAATAGATCACTCTGTGTGTAATGACTCTATAGAATAGATCACTCTGTGTGTAATGTCTCTATAGAATAGATCACTCTGTGTGTAATGACTCTATAGAATAGATCAGTCTGTGTGTAATGACTCTATAGAATAGATCACTCTGTGTGTAATGACTCTGTAGAATAGATCACTCTGTGTAATGACTTAGAATAGATCACTCTGTGTGTAATGACTCTATAGAATAGATCACTCTGTGTGTAATGTCTCTATAGAATAGATCACTCTGTGTGTAATGTCTCTATAGAATAGATCACTCTGTGTGTAATGACTCATAGAATAGATCAGTCTGTGTGTAATGACTATAGAATAGATCACTCTGTGTGTAATGTCTCTATAGAATAGATCACTCTGTGTGTAATGTCTCTATAGAATAGATCACTCTGTGTGTAATGTCTCTATAGAATAGATCACTGTGTGTAATGACTCTATAGAATAGATCAGTCGTGTGTAATGACTCTATAGAATAGATCACTCTGTGTGTAATGTCTCTATAGAATAGATCACTCTGGTGTAATGACTCTATAGAATAGATCAGTCTGTGTGTAATGACTCTATAGAATAGATCACTCTGTGTGTAATGACTCTATAGAAAGATCAGTCTGTGTGTAATGACTCTATAGAATAGATCACTCTGTGTGTAATGCTATAGAATAGATCACTCTGTGTGTAATGACTCTATAGAATAGATCAGTCTGTGTGTAATGTCTCTATAGAATAGATCACTCTGTGTGTAATGACTCTATAGAATAGATCACTCTGTGTGTAATGACTCTATAGAATAGATCAGTCTGTGTGTAATGACTCTATAGAATAGATCACCTGTGTGTAAGGGACTATAGAATAGATCACTCTGTGTGTAATGATCTATAGAATAGATCAGTCGTGTGTAATGTCTCTATAGAATAGATCACTCTGTGTGTAATGACTCTATAGAATAGATCACTCTGTGTGTAATGACTCTATAGAATAGATCAGTCTGTGTGTAATGACTCTATAGAATAGATCACTCTGTGTGTAATGACTCTATAGAATAGATCAGTCTGTGTGTAATGACTCTATAGAATAGATCACTCTGTGTGTAATGACTATAGAATAGATCACTCTGTGTGTAATGACTCTATAGAATAGATCAGTCTGTGTGTAATGTCTCTATAGAATAGATCACTCTGTGTGTAATGACTCTATAGAATAGATCACTCTGTGTGTAAATGACTCTATAGAATAGATCAGTCTGTGTGTAATGACTCTATAGAATAGATCACTCTGTGTGTAATGACTCTATAGAATAGATCACTCTGTGTGTAATGACTATAGAATAGATCACTCTGTGTGTAATGACTATAGAATAGATCACTCTGTGTGTAATGACTCTATAGAATAGATCAGTCTGTGTGTAATGACTCTATAGAATAGATCACTCTGTGTGTAATGTCTCTATAGAATAGATCACTCTGTGTGTAATGACTCTATAGAATAGATCAGTCTGTGTGTAATGACTCTATAGAATAGATCACTCTGTGTGTAATGACTATAGAATAGATCACTCTGTGTGTAATGACTCTATAGAATAGATCACTCTGTGTGTAATGACTATAGAATAGATCACTCTGTGTAATGACTGTATAGAATATAGGATCGTTACTTTTTGGTGATTTTCTCTTGTGAGAAGCTCTTGCAGGTAGAAGTTTCTGGAATGTGATGCTAGGGACGGCTGTGACATTGGGTCGTGCTGTGACAGTGGGTCGTGCTGTGACAGTGGGTCGTGCTGTGACAGTGGGTCGTGCTGTGACAGTGGGTCGTGCTGTGACAGTGGGTCGTGCTGTGACAGTGGGTCGTGCTGTGACAGTGGGTCGTGCTGTGACAGTGGGTCGTGCTGTGACAGTGGGTCGTGCTGTGACAGTGGGTCGTGCTGTGACAGTGGGTCGTGCTGTGACAGTGGGTCGTGCTGTGACAGTGGGTCGTGCTGTGACAGTGGGTCGTGCTGTGACAGTGGGTCGTGCTGTGACAGTGGGTCGTGCTGTGACAGTGGGTCGTGCTGTGACAGTGGGTCGTGCTGTGACATTGGGTCGTGCTGTGACATTGGGTCGTGCTGTGACATTGGGTCGTGCTGTGACATTGGGTCGTGCTGTGACATTGGGTCGTGCTGTGACAGTGGGTCGTGCTGTGACATTGGGTCGTGCTGTGACATTGGGTCGTGCTGTGACATTGGGTCGTGCTGTGACATTGGGTCGTGCTGTGACAGTGGGTCGTGCTGTGACAGTGGGTCGTGCTGTGACAGTGGGTCGTTCTGTGACATTGGGTCGTTCTGTGACATTGGGTCGTGCTGTGACATTGGGTCGTGCTGTGACATTGGGTCGTGCTGTGACACTGGGTCGTGCTGTGACACTGGGTCGTGCTGTGACACTGGGTCGTGCTGTGACACTGGGTCGTGCTGTGACACTGGGTCGTGCTGTGACACTGGGTCGTGCTGTGACAGTGGGTCGTGCTGTGACAATGGGTCGTGCTGTGACAGTGGGTCGTGCTGTGACAGTGGGTCGTGCTGTGACAGTGGGTCGTGCTGTGACAGTGGGTCGTCCTGTGACAGTGGGTCGTCCTGTGACAGTGGGTCGTCCTGTGACAGTGGGTCGTGCTGTGACAGTGGGTCGTGCTGTGACAGTGGGTCGTGCTGTGACAGTGGGTCGTGCTGTGACAGTGGGTCGTGCTGTGACAGTGGGTCGTGCTGTGACATTGGGTCGTGCTGTGACATTGGGTCGTGCTGTGACATTGGGTCGTGCTGTGACATTGGGTCGTGCTGTGACATTGGGTCGTGCTGTGACAGGGGTCGTGCTGTGACAGTGGGTCGTGCTGTGGACATTGGGTCGTGCTGTGACAGTGGGTCGTGCTGTGACAGTGGGTCGTGCTGTGACAGTGGGTCGTGCTGTGACATTGGGTCGTGCTGTGACAGTGGGTCGTGCTGTGACAGTGGGTCGTGCTGTGACAGTGGGTCGTGCTGTGACATTGGGTCGTGCTGTGACATTGGGTCGTGCTGTGACAGTGGGTCGTGCTGTGACAGTGGGTCGTGCTGTGACAGTGGGTCGTGCTGTGACAGTGGGTCGTGCTGTGACAGTGGGTCGTGCTGTGACATTGGGTCGTGCTGTGACAGTGGGTCGTGCTGTGACAGTGGGTCGTGCTGTGACAGTGGGTCGTGCTGTGACAGTGGGTCGTGCTGTCGGGGTCTCTAGAGGAAGCCCCCTATTCGCTGATTTTCCTCTGCTTCCTTCCTTTACTCCATATGCTCAGATGTTAACAGTAGCGGGGGGAAGAAGCTCCAGAAACGCGGTGGAGGTGGCGGATTCGGATACCAAAAGTGTAAAAATCTGCAGAAAGCCAAGATCTACAAGCATGTGAATAAGGGCGGCCGGAGCGATGGGCGGCAGTTCACCCGCTGATCACAGCCCAGTCCGCTGAGCGTGACGCTGCAGGTGTGCGCAGGACTCGTACATCGCACGCCCCGTCATGCAGGCCCGTTTCCAGGGTCCACCCTTATACCGGGGGCTTTGTCATCTGTGCAGTGCTGGCAGAATCTCAGGCATGGGACCGGTCAGCGAGCCCTCGCCCTCCGGACCTCGCCCCATTGGGGGATGTGACTACAGACTTGGGTGTAAGAGTAGTGATGTTACCACCCATTAAAGGGCCAGCGTTTCTATACTTCCCGGATTTTGTCTCTTTCCCAAGTCTCTGCTGAGATGGCCCCAGCGCTTCTGATTAGTGGCGATCCAGGTGCTGCCGCTCATCTGCACCCCACAGCGGAGATCAGGGGTTTTGTGCTGTTTCATTCCTGACCTGTCACTGGTCTTTCTAAGGCTAACCCAGAAAGACGCATATAATGGAGTGATGGTGACTTTACTTACAATAAAGCAAGCAAATGGCAACTGTGGTTCTTTACCTGCAATCAGAGCTTTAATCTTTTAGTCCACAGCTGGTTTCCATGGCGCCTGGCCTGTAGTGCCAATAGTTACATTCCAGGAGAAGGGTTAACTCCTAACATTCCAGTCAGCTCTCTCCAGCTGCCAACTGATTTCTTTACAACCCTTATCTGCTCACCTCCCATCAGTCCTATAGCATCCAAATGCCCTGTGGCCCAACATTACGGCCGAGCCCTCAAGCGGGGTGACCCAGCATCATTGCCCTCACTGTCGGAGCCCTGATGCCGTGTGGCCCAGCATCATTGCCCTCGCTGTCTGAGCCCTGAAACCGCGTGGCCCAGCATCATTGCCCTCGCTGTCGGAGCCCTGAAGCAGTGTGGCCCAGCATCATTGCCCTCGCTGTTGGAGCCCTGAAGCCCAGCATCATTGCCCGCGCTGTCGGAGCCCTCAAGCCGGGTGACCCGGCATCATTGCCCTCACTGTCGGATCCCTGATGCCGTGTGGCCCAGCATCATTGCCCTCGCTGTCTGAGCCCTGAAGCCGTGTGGCCCAGCATCATTGCCCTCGCTGTCGGATCCCTGAAGCCGTGTGGCCCAGCATCATTGCCCTCGCTGTTGGAGCCCTGAAGCCCAGCATCATTGCCCTCGCTGTCTGAGCCCTGATGCCGTGTGGCCCAGCATCACTGCCCTCGCTGTCGGAGCCCTGAAGCCACGTGGCCCAGCATCATTGCCCTCGCTGTCGGAGCCCTGATGCCGCGTGGCCCAGCATCATTGCCCTCGCTGTCGGAGCCCTGATGCCGCGCGGCCCAGCATCATTGCCCTCGCTGTCGGAGCCCTGATGCCGCGTGGCCCAGCATCATTGCCCTCGCTGTCGGAGCCCTGATGCCGCGTGGCCCAGCATCATTGCCCTCGCTGTCTGAGCCCTGATGCCGCGTGGCCCAGCATCATTGCTCTCGCTTTCGGAGCCCTGATGCCGTGTGGCCCAGCATAATTGCCCTCGACTGTCTGAGCCCTGATGCCGTGTGGCCCAGATCATTGCCCTCGCTGTCTGAGCCCTGATGCCGTGTGGCCCAGCATATTGCCTCGCTGTCGAGCCTGAGCGCTGGCCCAGCATCATTGCCCTCGCTGTCTGAGCCCTGATGCCGCGGGCCCAGCATCATTGCCCTCGCTGTCGGAGCCCTGAAGCCCGCGGCCCAGCATCATTGCCCTCGCTGTCGGAGCCCTGATGCCGCGTGGCCCAGCATCATTGCCCTCGCTGTCGGAGCCTGATGCCGCGTGGCCCAGCATCATTGCCTCGCTGTCGGAGCCTGAAGCCGCGTGCCCAGCATCATTGCCCTCGCTGTCGGAGCCCTGATGCCGCGTGGCCCAGCATCATTGCCCTCGCTGTCGGAGCCTGATGCCGCGTGGCCAGCATCATTGCCCTCGCTGTCGGAGCCTGATGCCGCGCGGCCCAGCATCATTGCCCTCGCTGTCGGAGCCCTGATGCCGCGTGGCCCAGCATCATTGCCCTCGCTGTCGGAGCCCTGATGCGCGTGGCCCAGCATCATTGCCCTCGCTGTCGGAGCCCTGATGCCGCGTGGCCAGCATCATTGCCCTCGCTGTCGGAGCCCTGATGCCGCGTGGCCCAGCATCATTGCCCTCGCTGTCGGAGCCCTGATGCCGCGCGGCCCAGCATCATTGCCCTCGCTGTCGGAGCCTGATGCCGCGCGGCCCAGCATCATTGCCCTCGCTGTCGGAGCCCTGATGCCGCGCGGCCCAGCATCATTGCCCTCGCTGTCGGAGCCCTGATGCCGCGCGGCCCAGCATCATTGCCCTCGCTGTCGGAGCCCTGATGCCGCGCGGCCCAGCATCATTGCCCTCGCTGTCGGAGCCCTGATGCCGCGCGGCCCAGCATCATTGCCCTCGCTGTCGGAGCCCTGATGCCGCGCGGCCCAGCATCATTGCCCTCGCTGTCGGAGCCCTGATGCCGCGCGGCCCAGCATCATTGCCTCGCTGTCGGAGCCCTGATGCCGCGCGGCCCAGCATCATTGCCCTCGCTGTCGGAGCCCTGATGCCGCGCGGCCCAGCATCATTGCCCTCGCTGTCGGAGCCCTGATGCCGCGCGGCCCAGCATCATTGCCCTCGCTGTCGGAGCCCTGATGCCGCGCGGCCCAGCATCATTGCCCTCGCTGTCGGAGCCCTGATGCCGCGCGGCCCAGCATCATTGCCCTCGCTGTCGGAGCCCTGATGCCGCGCGGCCCAGCATCATTGCCCTCGCTGTCGGAGCCCTGATGCCGCGCGGCCCAGCATCATTGCCCTCGCTGTCGAGCCCTGATGCCGCGCGGCCCAGCATCATTGCTCTCGCTTTCGGAGCCTGATGCCGCGGGCCCAGCATCATTGCCCTCGCTGTCTGAGCCCTGATGCCGCGTGGCCCAGCATCATTGCCCTCGCTGTCGGAGCCTGATGCCGCGCGGCCCAGCATCATTGCCCTCGCTGTCGGAGCCCTGATGCCGCGCGGCCCAGCATCATTGCCCTCGCTGTCGGAGCCCTGATGCCGCGTGGCCCAGCATCATTGCCCTCGCTGTCGGAGCCCTGATGCCGCGTGGCCCAGCATCATTGCCCTCGCTGTCTGAGCCCTGATGCCGCGTGGCCCAGCATCATTGCTCTCGCTTTCGGAGCCCTGATGCCGTGTGGCCCAGCATAATTGCCCTCGCTGTCGAGCCCTGATGCCGTGTGGCCCAGCATCATTGCCCTCGCTGTCTGAGCCCTGATGCCGCTGGGCCCAGCATATTGCTCTCGCTGTCTGAGCCCTGAAGCCGCGTGCCCAGCATCATTGCCCTCGCTGTCTGAGCCCTGATGCCGCGTGGCCCAGCATCATTGCCCTCGCTGTCGGAGCCTGAAGCCGCGCGGCCCAGCATCATTGCCCTCGCTGTCGGAGCCCTGATGCCGCGCGGCCAGCATCATGCCCTCGCTGTCGGAGCCCTGATGCCGCGTGGCCAGCATCATTGCCCTCGCTGTCGGAGCCCTGATGCGCGGGCCCAGCATCATTGCCCTCGCTGTCTGAGCCTGATGCGCGGGCCCAGCATCATTGCCCTCGCTGTCGGAGCCTGATGCCGGTGGCCAGCATCATTGCCCTCGCTGTCGGAGCCCTGATGCCGCTGGCCAGCATCATTGCCTCGCTGTCGGAGCCTGATGCCGGTGGCCAGCATCATTGCCCTCGCTGTCGGAGCCTGAGCCGCGTGGCCAGCATCATTGCCCTCGCTGTTGGAGCCTGATGCCGCGTGGCCCAGCATCATTGCCCTCGCTGTCGGAGCCCTGAAGCCGCGTGGCCCAGCATCATTGCCTCGCTGTCGGAGCCCTGATGCCGCGGGCCCAGCATCATTGCCCTCGCTGTCGGAGCCCTGATGCCGCGGGCCCAGCATCATTGCCTCGCTGTCGGAGCCTGAGCGGCGGCCCAGCATCATTGCCCTCGCTGTCGGAGCCCTGATGCCGCGCGGCCCAGCAATCATTGCCCTCGCTGTCGGAGCCTGATGCCGCGTGGCCCAGCATCATTGCCTCGCTGTCGGAGCCTGATGCGCGGGCCCAGCATCATTGCCCTCGCTGTCGGAGCCCTGATGCCGCGGGCCCAGCATCATTGCCCTCGCTGTCGGAGCCCTGATGCCGGCGGCCCCAGCATCATTGCCCTCGCTGTCGGAGCCTGATGCCGCGTGGCCCAGCATCATTGCCCTCGCTGTCGGAGCCCTGATGCCGCGGGCCCAGCATCATTGCCTCGCTGTCGGAGCCTGATGCCGGCGGCCAGCATCATTGCCCTCGCTGTCGGAGCCTGATGCGCGCGGCCCAGCATCATTCCCCTCGCTGTCGGAGCCCTGAAGCCGCGCGGCCAGCATCATTGCCCTCGCTGTCGGAGCCCTGATCCCGCGCGGGCCAGCATCATTGCCCTCGCTGTCGGAGCCCTGATGCCGCGCGGCCCAGCATCATTGCCTCGCTGTCGAGCCCTGATGCCGCGCGGCCCAGCATCATTGCCCTCGCTGTCGGAGCCCTGATGCCGCGCGGCCCAGCATCATTGCCCTCGCTGTCGAGCCCTGATGCCGCGCGGCCCAGCATCATTGCCCTCGCTGTCGGAGCCCTGATGCGCGCGGCCCAGCATCATTGCCCTCGCTGTCGGAGCCCTGATGCCGCGGCCCAGCATCATTGCCCTCGCTGTCGGAGCCCTGATGCCGCGCGGCCCAGCATCATTGCCCTCGCTGTCGGAGCCTGAAGCCGCGTGGCCCAGCATCATTGCCCTCGCTGTCTGAGCCCTGATGCCGTGTGGTCCAGCATCATTGCCCTCGCTGTCGGAGCCCTGATGCCGCGTGGCCCAGCATCATTGCCCTCGCTGTCTGAGCCCTGATGCCATGTGGCCCAGCATCATTGCCCTCGCTGTCGGAGCCCTGAAGCCGCGTGGCCCAGCATCACTGCTCTCGCTGTCGGAGCCCTGATGCCGCGTGGCCCAGCATCACTGCTCTCAGCCCTGTGCTTGTTGAAATGCTGTTTCTACATACACACAGTGACAGCATTGTATGCGCAGAACAAACCACGGAGCTGAATGTTACAGCTAAGGAAAAAACTAAAAGGAATGTAGCAATTTTTATAGTATTGATTATAGTCAATTTTGTTAACATTTATTAATGCTGCGGTCATTGAGGGCAGCGATTCTTTGTTAGTATCAGACACTTATTGGAAATCCGTCTGCCCCTGCCCATGGGAGACTGTGGCCGGTGTCTGCCCGCGTCTCCTGCCAGCAGCTGACTGGACAGCCCCCTGTGCACCCCGGAAACAGCTGAAGGGGAGATGGGCGCCATTTTGTTGTATTGCAGAGCTGTGCAGTTTCCCCATCACCACTCGGTGGTCTGCGGGGGCGGCCGGGTATTGTTCACTGTCGCCATAGTGGTCTGTGCACAGACATCGCCACGCTGGTGGGCTCTACACACTGACTGTGCTGTAGTATTCACCCTCTTTGGCTTTTTACCTATTTTGCTACTTTACAACCTTTGTGTAAATATTTTTGGAATCAGATTTGTGTGATGTATCAGCACTAGATCGTCTACACGCGTTCATTCCATCAAATAACTAAAAACTGTCATGTGCAAATGTAGTCACCCACTTTTGCGATGAAGCCCCTAAAAAATTTGTGGTGCAAGCCATTCCCTTCATGTGTCCCCGTGCTTGGTGACAAGAGGGCACGCAGGTGTCCGAAGTGTCACGTGTCTGTCACATGTGTCCCCGTGCTTGGTGACAAGAGGGCACGTGGGGGTCCAAAGTGTCGCGTGTCTGTCACTAGATGCACTGTACTGAAAGGCCATTAACCCCTTCCCGACCTTGGACGTATGCATGTAGCAGGTGCGCAGAGAAAGGGAGCCCCCTCTGCACTTCAATCTGTGCGGGGTCTGATTGTTACCATAGTGACCCGCTGTATTCATGACGACACGCACTAGCAAACGTGTAAGATCATGGGCAGCGCATGACAGCGATCAGATGGCAGAAAGTCCCAAGGAGGGAAAAGTAAGAAATCACAAAATAAAAATATTCTACCTATAAATTTAGCAAAAAACAATAAAAGTACACATATCTGGTGTCGCTGCGACCAGAAGGACCCGACCTTTAAGACTGTCCCACTAGTGAACACCGTAAAATAAGAAGCAAAAAGCAATGTTTTATCATCATGCCACCCAACAAAAAGTGGAATAACACGATCAAAGAGACAGGTATAAAGAAATCTGGTACCACCAAAAAAGTCATCCTGTCCCACAAAAAACGAGCCGCCATCAGCGGAAAGATAGTCATAGCGCTCAGGATAAAGCGATGCAAAATAAACATTAATGTGTAAAGGCGCCAAAGCATAAATGATATAAATGAGGTATCACTGTAATCGTACTGACCCAAAGAATAAAACTGCCTGATCAATTTTACCACACGCGGAACGGTATAAACGCCCCCCCCCCAAAGAAATTCATGAATTGCTGGTTTTTGCTCATTCTCTCCCAAAAATCGGAATAGAAAATTATCAAAAAGTGTCATGTGCCTGAAAATGGTACCAATAAAAACGTCAACTCTTCCCGCAAAAATTAAGACTTCTCATGACTCTGTGGCCAAAATATGGAAAAATTATAGCTCTCAAAATGTGGTGATGCAAAAACTATTTTCTGCAATAAAAAGTGCTTTTTTAGTGTGCGACAGCTGCCAATCATAAAAACCCGCTATAAATCTGGTATTGCTGTAATCGCACCGACCCGAAGAATAAAGTCGCCTAGTATTTATACCGCATGAGGAACGGCATAAAAAACAAATAAAACTAATTCTTCCCATGTTGCTGATCTGTTCATTCCGCCTCCCAAAAATCGCAGTAAGGCTCGGCACACATTTATCCTGCGCTCTTTGCTGAGCACTTACACCGGAGTTTCTTTGTAAATCTCTGAAATACGTGATTCAGACAGAACCGTCAGCGGCAGATTCCCTATAATGAGGCAGATGGAGGCGCTGTGGATGCCGTCTGGCCTTTTTTTCACGGTTATTTTTCAGAAGCCCAGAAAACTGGCCGACGGCATGTTTATACAATCCTAAAAAGACGGACACTGCCAAATCACAGGTCACATGGTGTTCACAGTGCCTCCATCTGCCTCATTATAGGGAATCTTCCGCCGGCGGTTCAGTTATGTAACATTTTCACCCCCCCAAAAAAGCTTCAAATCAATGCACAAAAAATGCAAGTCCCGCTCAGGATCGTCACCTGTCAATGGAAATATAGGGGACTTCCACATTACCGGTAGTACAAAGGCTCTAAAAAAGCAAAATGGCTTCTCACCCTCCAAAAGAAATAAAGCAAATTCTCTGCTTCCAAATGACCCCTCCCTTCAGAGCCCCACAGTGTACGTAAACCACGTATAGCCCCAATGTTTGGCATTTCTGTAATGGTGAGAGCCCACCCAACTTACGGGTGCGTGCCTCCAGACGCACGGGCTGGGCATAACGGACTGGTGACTGCAACGGCAGTTTTCCAGAAACAAGTAGTGGATGTTCCCAAGTGAAACTAGCAAACATCTATGGAGACAAAATAGTCACTACACCTGTAGATAAATTCTCAAAGGGGTATAGTTTATAAAATGGGGTCACTTGAGGGGGGATTCTACTCTTCTAGTAATTAGGGGCTCTGTATATGGAGTCTGCAAACTGTTCTAGGAAAATCTGCGCTCCAGGAGGCAAATAGCGCTCCGTCCCTAAGCAGTACCGTACAGCCACAAACCAGGTATGTCTACATTCAGCTGAAATTGTGGGACAAATTTTGGTGCCATTTTTTACCCATTTCCCAGTGTGATACAGCGAAAGCCGCCAACCAAATCGGCAGCGCTCTCGGCCGTCCACGGTGACACTGAACACAACACTAACATAAGGTCTCTGCACCTTGACCCGAAACGACATCCTCACTTATTATTTTACAAATGTCCTGATGGGGAGGAGACATCAGACACCCCCTTAAGTACTGCAAGACGGACGACAGAAGACACCACCCCAGAGCACTGCAGGAACGACAGCAAAAGACACCACCCCAGGGCACTGAAGGGTGGATAACAAGACACCACCCCAGAGCACTGCAGTGCAGAAGACACCACCCCAAAGTACTGCAGGGAGGACAGCAAAAGACACCACCCCAGAGTACAGCAGGGAAGACAGCAGATGACACCACCCCAGAGTACTGCAGGAACGACAGCAAAAGACACCACCCAGAGTACTGCAGGGAGGACAGCAAAAGACACCACCCCAGAGTACAGCAGGGAGGACAGCAGATGACACCACCCCAAAGTACTGCAGGGAGGACAGCAAAAGACACCACCCCAGAGTACAGCAGGGAGGACAGCAGATGACACCACCCCAAAGTACTGCAGGGAGGACAGCAAAAGACACCACCCCAGAGTACAGCAGGGAGGACAGCAGATGACACCACCCCAGAGTACTGCAGGGAGGACAGCAGAAGACACCACCCCAGGGCACTGCAAGGCGGTTGACAGACACCACCCCAGAGCACTGCAAGGAGGACAGCAGAAGACACCACCCTAGAGTACTGCAGGGTGGATGACAAGAAGACACCACCCCAGGGCACTGAAGGGTGGATAACAAGACACCACCCCAGAGCACTGCAGTGCATAAGACACCACCCCAAAGTACTGCAGGGAGGACAGCAAAAGACACCACCCCAGAGTACAGCAGGGAGGACAGCAGATGACACCACCCCAGAGTACTGCAGAAGACACCACCCCAGAGTACTGCAGGGAGGACAGCAGATGACACCACCCCAGAGTACAGCAGGGAGGACAGCAGATGACACCACCCCAGAGTACTGCAGAAGACACCACCCCAGAGTACTGCAGGGAGGACAGCAGAAGACACCACCCTAGAGTACTGCAGGGTGGATGACAGAAGACACCACCCCAGAGCACTGCAGGGATGACAGCAGAAGACACCACCCCAGAGTACTGCAGGGCGGACAGAAGACACCACCCCAGAGCATTGCAGGGAGGACAGCAGAAGACACCACCCCAGAGTACTGCAGGGAGGACAGCAGAAGACACCACCCCAGAGTACTGCAGGGAGGACAGCAGAAGACACCACTCCAGAGCACTGCAGGGTGGAAGACAGAAGACACCACACCAGAGTACTGCAGGGTGGATGACTGAAGACACCACCCCAGGGCACTGAAGGGTGGATAACAAGACACCATCCCAGAGCACTGCAGTGCAGAAGACACCACCCCAAAGTACTGCAGGGAGGACAGCAAAAGACACCACCCCAGAGTACAGCAGGGAGGACAGCAGATGACACCACCCCAGAGTACTGCAGAAGATGTCGGGGTCGTAACGACAAACCACTCATCCTCCAGTCACTCCAAATTAGACTAAGAGCACGGGTCGACCGAGAATGAATCAGGCAATACGCTGGTTCAGACTTCAGAACGTGCCCTAAAGAAAATGGTGCTATTAGGCGGCCATCTCCAGTAAGCACTGAACTTTTATTCACGTACATAAGATTACATACACAGAATATTGGGGTGGAATAAAGGCGGGATTGAGGAGAAAGAGATATGCTGAATCATGTCTATATATGTACACATTCAGCATCTGATCATCCTAATTGGTCCTTAGATCTTCTTCTAAGTCCTCCTTGATCGTGTTGTCATCCTCAGTTTCGTTTCTTGAAGAAAGATTCTATTGTTCTCGTGTATCATGTGTTTCCTCAATTCTCCAAAGGTGGGGGTCATTTCAGTGGATCCAGTTCAAGTTATTAGATAGTTAGTGTAATACAGTGATAGGACACAAGGTGGAGACAGACACCAGCAGATACTGACATTATCTTAAAATAAGTTTCAATCTGAATAATATCATTTAAGGGAAACTTCGTGTTTATCTTGACATATCAAAATAACAAGAAAATATATACACACTATGAATATAAAAGTATAGTAGAAAATTATATTTTACCTTGACAATCCCCCCTAAACACTAAGTTTTTCCCTTAATATATGCGGCCTTCGAGACTGTCCATGTGTGGGGACAGGGGTAATGGATTTCTTCGCTTGGTCATTTTAGAAACTGGCCCCTTATGGACCGCCCCCAAACAACCAAGTCCCTACCAAACCTGCACATGGAGTTCTCCCACTATCCCTAAACTAAATCTCTTATTTCCATCTGTATTCTGTTATAGGGGGTTTTATCAGGTTTATCCTGTGGAATACATTTCTCCATATCACCCTTATCAGTGTCATCATATAATAGGGACACAACTTCCTAATGAAGGAAAGTACCTGAGGAGGCGGCTGCATTGGTCACAGCTTTCCTATACATAGATATCACACAACATAGAATTATCAATCCTAGCACTAAAAGCCCTGCTACCACTAGATAGGCTTGTTGGAGAAATTCTTTAAGTCCTCCAAGCCATCTTAAGAAGAAAGAGGTATCTACTTCTGCATTGGCTTTTATTTCCTGAGCCAGATTTTTAATCTCTGTAAGGGCCACTATAGTTTTACCATTGACTCCAGAATTCTGAGGAATAGAAGTACAACATTTTTCCCCTATCATCCCACAGACTTCATCTTTTTCAGCTAGAATCATGTCAATGGCCAGTCTATTTTGAAGAGTCAGTCTTTTGTTTTGGGCCCAGTTTCTCAACTATACCCTGGAAAGCATCTTGACTAAAATCGATAAATCTTTGCTCAGTGTAATATATATATTTTATCCAATCTACATTGTAATTGATCTGCACAGTTGGGATGAGAGAACGGAAACCCGCCAGGATCTGATTCTGAGCTTTGTATTCGTCTGGGACCCCCCTAGGAACACCTATGGGATCCATATAAACTTTGGGATCCTCAGCATAACCGGTGTGCAGCTGACCCAGACTCCTTCTCTTTCTGGATATCAGTGGAGCTATATTCTCGGATCCAGACTCTTTCTCACGTGTCTTTTAATGACTACCCAGTCTCCGGGCTGCAGGCTGTGACTCCCAGGATCCTGGTTCGGATCTGGAAGAGAACTGAAGACATTATCATGTACTTTCTTGAGTCTTTTATGCAAATCCCTTACATATGAGCTTAATACATGGTTACTCATTTCCAGTGCTTGGGGAAAGAAACATCCTAAGCTAGGCACTTTGCCAAATAGTACTTCATACGGAGAAAGTCCAGTTTTTCTATTTGGAGTGTACCTTACTGAGTATAGGGCTAATGGTAAACATTCAGGCCAAGATTTCCTTGTTTCAGCCATGGCCTTTTAGATTTTTAACTTCAATGTCCCATTTAGTCTTTCTACTTTTCCACTGCTTTGTGGTAATATGGGGTGTGGAAAGCTTGTTGAATTCCCAGAGCTGTCAAGACTTCATTCATTATTTCACCTGTGAAATGTGTACCTCTGTCACTTTCGATCACCTCTGGTACTCCATACCTGCACACCACCTCCGCAAGCAGCTCTTTGCGGTTGCCGCAGCCGTAGCCTTGGCAATCGGGAAAGCCTCCGGCCAACCTGAGAATAAATCAAAAACACACCAACACGTACTCCCATGAACCTGATTTTGGCAGCTGAATATAATCAATCTGCAGTCTCTGGAAAGGATAGAAGAGCCGAGGGGCGTGTTTGGGTGGTGTCTTGACTACCCTTCTCTGATTATGTGTAGCACATACCATGCATCCCTGGATCAAACCTTCTATACAGGTGGAAAAGCCCTGGATCAAACCTTCTATACAGGTGGAAAAGCCTGATGCCGCCCAATGCTTCTGCATCACGCTCATTACAGCAGTTTTGGACTGGTGGGTTGGCCCATGTAAAATCTGGGCGACCGCAGGGTACAACGCCCTTGGAAGGCATCGACGCATCCCTCTTCCCCATACCCCATTTGCTGCATTCAGACATGCACCTTCTTTTTCCCACTTTTCTACTTCCTCCTGGTGCACCTGAGCCTGCATCTGAGATAAGGCATCCTCCGACACAAAGGGATTTTTGGGAGCGCTTACCTGGTGCATCGTTACCCCTTGGAGTGGTCTACTGGCTGCTGTTTTTGCTGCTGCATCGGTCATTGCGTTTCCTTTACTCACCTGATCAGTGCATCTGGTATGTGCTTTAACTTTTATGACAGCTACTTCTTTTGGTAATTGTAATGCATCAATTAACTGCTGGACTGCGTCAGCATTTTTAATGGGATGTCCTGCTGCCGTCAGGAATCCTCTAGACTTCCAAATTGGACCCAAATCATGAGCTATACCGAATGCGTATCTAGAATCTGTGTAGATGTTAACAATTCTACCTTCAGCTATCTTACAGGCCTCGGTCAGAGCCTTAAGTTCAGCCTCCTGGGCCGACTAATGTGGGAGCATTGGTTCTGCTTTGATTACTGCATTCAGGGAGACGATGGCATACCTGGTGTGGAAGGTACCTGAGTCATCTTGGTGGCGAGATCCATCTACAAAAGATTCAAAATCAGCATTAAGCTTTCAGTTTCAAACACTGTGGGTAGGCCTGCTGTTTCCTGTGCCATAAGCTGAACACAATCATAAGGAATCTCCTCTCTTGGATCTTCTTTGTACAATACCGTACCTGGCCTCCCCCTAGATCCAAGAGAGGCAACAATGTGGCAGGATTAAGTGTGGTACATCTCTGCAAAGAAACATTTGGAGGCATTAAAAGTGCACATTGCAATCAAAGATGACGTGCAGCTGAAAGATGTGCCGGCTGCACCTGGTTCAGTATGGTGTATACATCATGAGGTGTAAATACTGTCAGTGGATAATCAAGAACGATATCTGATGATTCGTGAAGCAATAGTCCTACAGCATGTACTGCCCGTACACAGGACGGGGCACCTCTAGCCACTGCATCTAGTCTTTCACTGAAACAGGCCACTGGCCTTTGATTGTCACCATGTAACTGAGTCAATACTCCTGCCGCGCGTCCCTGCTGTTCATGGAGATACAGGGTGAATGGTAGTTCATAGTTAGGGGTTCCTAGCGCTGGAGCTGCCACAATCCTGTTTTTGAGAGAAAAATAAAAACCGTCTATACCTTCAGGAGTTAGTTTTAAAAAGCACAATGGTGATACAGTCATAGAGAGGCTGCATGAGGATTGACACAGCATGAATCCACTGCCTGCAGTAGAAACCAGTCCAAGAAATGTCCTAAGAGCGGCAACATTAACAGGAATAGGAAAATTCTGTACAGCTTCTTTGCGAGCGCTGGTCAGATGTCGCGCCCCCAGTGTAATGCAATGTCCCAAAAAGATAACTGAAGATTTACAGAATTGCAGTTTATCCTTTAACGCTTTACATCCAGCTTGGTACAAAAACAACATATTATAAAAATAACATTGGCAAAATCAATAACTGTAAACTAAGCAGCATCCTGAGATATCTGGAACAAAAGTGTATATATATATATATATATATATATATATATATATATATATATATATATATATATATATATTAGACACCACTGGAGTTTCCAGATCAGTAGCTGCATTAACTGCCCATAATTTTTGTACCAACCCGTACACAGGGTTAAGTTGAAGGGGGGCTGGAGTTTGCTATGTGGGCACTGATAAGAACTGTCCTTGGACCTGCAGCTGCCTGCTTGCAAAATGTGGGCTAGAACTACTCCTGGCTGTTTTTTTTTTTCTGATACAGAACAAGCTGAATTCTTCTAACTTTTTTTTTTATTTATTTTTTTTTACTTTTAATACATTGTTCGGAGTGGACAGGGAAAACATACAGGATTACATTCTGGACAGCTTCAGTAAGTAATTGTTGGGACCTAGGCATATTAGTAGAAATATATTGTGATTTCATTGCATATATTGCATATTGACACGGCAACTGTCCTGCTCTGGTTGCTGGGACCTGTCCTATTTCTACCTGACCACACGTTTGTATATACGAATTAGATTCGTCCTGTATCATGGGTCCGCCTTTCTGTGAAATTGTTGCGGCCAGTCCTCCAGCATAGTGGAGTTGATTATTTGCAGCATTTACTATGACCCCAACATGTTGTTTCGTAAAATCCCCTGTCCTTATCCTAAAGAGTACATCATGACAGTGGGGTCCAGGAATAACATTGGAATATATTTCCTGAAAATCTTCTCTTTCCTCTGTGTATCCTGTCTCTGACGGGTGAATAATCTCTTTCCTCTGTACTAGCAACGTCTAGCGACACGACTCCACAAAGAGTGCTCCGCCCCAGTCCCGGTGCCACAGTGACAGCCCCAACCGGACAACACTCAATACGCGCCCGCAACCGTAACAACACACCACATCCCAAAAGACCACATTGACCCCGCGGTGACACCACCAACTGTGTGTGCACAGCGGTTCCCCGAATCTGCAGGGGAATCTTTTTAGTGACGGGGAGCTGGAGAGTTGTCTGTAATTACTGAATTTTCTGCCCCCGTGTCCACCTGGAATTCAACCTCATGTCCCCCTAGTAGGTTCACCTGTACTGTGCAATTAGGAATGGGGGGTAAGGAGACAAGGGGCTCATGCGCAAGCCACCTTATCCTATGGGTGCGGCGCTAATTGGTCTTGGGGGCCTCCTGCAGGCGGGTCATTTGGATATGGATTAGTTGGACAGGCTGGATATGGGTTAGTTCTGCAATCCCTCCTGAAATGTCCTGGTTTCTTACACCCGTAGCACAATTTCTGTCCATCTCCTGGCACACGTCTCCTCTCCCTGTTATTTGCAGGACGAGTACCTACAGCGTGTATCCTTGCTCCTCTTTTTGCCTGCGCCAAATCATGCCGTGCCCCTGTGCCATTCTGGCCAGATCCTCCGCTTCAACTGATCTCCAATCCGGTCTACCCACTTTCAGCTTTCTGTCACTTCCTTTCTCTGCCTGTCTATCTTTCTTCTCACATACACTGACCTTCTATTCACATGCCTAGCCCTTCGATTCTTACGTACTATGTCTATTCCAAAAACATAAAACTGTTGCACTCTTTCCTGTGCATCCTCACGAATACCCGACGGGAGGGGTCAAACCACTGCGTAGTTTGTGTCTGCTCTCTCCCTCAGCCTGCAGGTTGCTTATCTGTAGAATGACCTTGGTGTACAGCAAAATACCATCTCGCTGCTGCCAGCACTTATCTCTGCTTGCTGTCACTGACTTCTGCATTCCCAGATCCGTTCCTACAAATATAACACTTGTATATCTCATTTATCAATCTATTGTATCTAGCTTCATCTGCCAATTCTCCCTTTTTCTGTTTTCTATCCCACATCTAACCAATCATAACAGTTTTCATTCCCTGGGCGGGTGACATAGAGATAAAATATCCCTTTTCCCCTAAGTTTAATATATTGATCCCTTGAAATCATTCCTATCACAGTTGAATATTTGATAGAAATCGAACTTAAAGATAACCACAGGGGTTGTAGTATTAACCCAGAAGGTGGGCATACTGACACTACTGGAGATCAGGATATAGCTCAAAAGGATATGTATATCAGAAACTTCATGACTGCTGATTAATCTTGTCCTTCTTGCAATGGGAGGCGTGAATCCAGGTGCTCTTGCCCTCGAGCTTCGGGCAGTAGGGGTGGACAGGACCACAGAGTAGGGACCCTCAAATCTGGGCTGGAGACAGTCTCTTCCCATAAATTTTTATATATATAAGGTCATCAGGCGAGAAATCATGCACCGTGTCACCTGTAAATTCTGGGAGAGAAGCAGACACTATAGAGTGGGTGTTAGTTAACTCTTTAGACAAAGCAATCACAAATTTACTACTTTATCATTGGTTTCAAATAATTCCTGGTGCCTAATGTCTTCTGTTTTTAACATACCAGCATGATGGAGTATTGAATGTATAGTGGCCCGAAGGGTGGCCCGTGACTCATTTGAGTTTAGAGGATCATGGACTGGACCTGCTGCATGGATGATGATATCAGCGGGAAGGTCCCCTGCATGGGTTGTCAGAGTCTGTCCAGGTGGCAAAGGGTCATAAGTGTATATATGAGCCATGCATTCTGCAGTGACGATGGGACCACCTGCTTGGGCTATTAATAGAGCCAGACCCCCTTTATTGGAGCAGTTGGAGTTGGCAGGACTAACTATAGCACCAACCCGATGTGTCAGGATATCACCGTACCCTATGGACAATGTCACTGGATTTCCGTTGCGGTCTGTGTAATGCTGTGAATGGCAGGGATACCAGTTTTCAAGTACACCGGGAGCTGGGGGCCTGACCGGGGTTTCTGTGAATCTTACAGAACGACTGTCCTCTCTGAGGATTTGTGAAGGAGAGGAAGGTGCCCATCTCTGGAGTAGGGGTGGAATAGGCCCTAGGACCAGGGGTTGACAATGATGGTGGGGGAATGGAGGAGGGAAGAAAAAATACTGGTGCTGCTGGGGATAGTGGTGGCTGTTGAGGGGCCCACCCCTCTTCTATCTCCTGATCCTCCTCCCCTTCGTTAGATCCCATAATATCATGGCGGCGGCTTCTGATCATTGTTTGAAAAACTGAAGATTCATGCATTGCAGCAATGGCCGGGTTGGGATGTGTGAAAGGGAACAATGGTGTTGCATCTGGTGCCATATTGGGAGCTGTGGCCTGCACAGGTGCGGGCGGGGGCTGGTAGTAGGCCCTGGTTTGGTATCAGCAAGGGATATAGGCCTGACTGGGTGTGCTTGGGTGTCCCAAGATGGCCGCCGGAGGAGATGGGGTGTTGGCCATTTCCGGGTGTATTAAGATGGCCACTGGGTTTACCAAAATGGCCGCTGGGTGTGGGAGGGGCGATGGGCTGGGCATTACACCAGGGGCGACCCGCCCCACAAACACGGCAGGTCTCCGCCCAGGGCGGATTCTGTTCACCACACACGACAGGTCCAACCTCCCTTTGTTCTGAGATCGGCACCATTATAGGGCGGTGGCCGAGGGCTTGGAGCGGCCATTTTAGTTACATCAACAAGATCATGTGCAGAGCATTTTACATATCCAAACAAAGCTCAGCACCTTCTAAATCTCCTGCTCCATTTACTTCCTTCCAGTCTTCAATTTTTAAATTATTTGCTACTCTCAAATGTGCCTGAGCCTGATGCAGAAGTCCCTTATCACCCAACTTTCCTTTCTTCTATGCTACATAATCCTTCTACACTGAAGGCTGAAATCTGCTCATACTCGGTAAGCTCACTTTCTTAACAGCCTTCTTGCCTCCACGTGATTCCACCAATTTAACCACTCCCAAAGCACCACCCTCTAACTTGTGAGGTCTCTCAGATTTAAACAGACGCATCATGATTTTAACAGAGTGAAATGATCTGTCGCGACTCAGACCACCGGTGCCACTTGCAGGTCACCACCCGTCAATACAGAGTCCCCGCTCCATGTGTTGACAAGACAAAAAGTCCCTGCTCAATTTGTCCCTTCCCTAACTGTGGGTGATAACTTTACAGCACAGTCCACCGTAACACTCTACACAGTACAGAGTCCCCGCTCCATGCACTGACACTGGGGCTTCTCCTAATGAGACTCCCCGTGTTGGACAAAGAGCCCCTGCTCCATTTGTCACTTCTCAGACGAAGAGCCCCGGCTCCATTCGTCACTGATTAGACTATCATGTGCGTCTTCTACCCCACTCAACACTTCAAGAATCTAAAATTTGTCCCAACTTTATTCTAACAGTCACGGGAGGCAATTTATCTACATAAAGGTACCGTGACTGGAGGAGGAGGAACGTGGTGTTTTGACTCAAGCACGTGCAGGCAATGCAACGTCACTCGGTCACACTTGCTGGTTCGTGGCGTGGGATTGCCCTTGGTCTCACCACTCAACCAGTCACCCCTCCAGACCCAAATGGACAATACGACAGGACCAAACAGTGACTGACACACAGGCAAGTGGGACGCATATAAAGTATATGATCCCAACTTACCGTGTTCAACGGAGGCTGCAGTCCTCGCATTCAGTCACCGCGGGCACCACCGCAAAGTCCTCAAGACGGGTCCGGACGGGCGGCAATCCACGGCCCCACGTGTTAGGCGCCAATTGTCGGGGTCGTAACGACAAACCACTCATCCTCCAGTCACTCCAAATTAGACTAAGAGCACGGGTCGACCGAGAATGAATCAGGCAATACGCTGGTTCAGACTTCAGAACGTGCCCTAAAGAAAATGGTGCTATTAGGCGGCCATCTCCAGTAAGCACTGAACTTTTTATTCACGTACATAAGATTACATACACAGAATATTGGGGTGGAGTAAAGGCGGGATTGAGGAGAAAGAGATAAGCTGAATCATGTCTATATATGTACACATTCAGCATCTGATCATCCTAATTGGTCCTTAGATCTTCTTCTAAGTCCTCCTTGATCGTGTTGTCATCCTCAGTTTCGTTTCTTGAAGAAAGATTCTATTGTTCTCGTGTATCATGTGGTTCCTCAATTCCCCAAAGGTGGAGGCATTTCAGTAGATCCAGTTCAATTTAGTGTAATACAGTGATAGGACACAAGATGGAGACAAACACCACGATACTAACATTGTCCTAAAATAAGTTTCAATCTGAATATATCATTTAAGGGAAACTTCGGTTTATCTTGACATATCAAAATAACAAGACATATATACACACTATGATATAAAAGTATAGTAGAAAATTATATTTTACCTTGACAAAGACACCACCCAAGTACTGCAGGGAGGACAGCAGAAGACACCACCCTAGAGTACTGCAGGGTGGATGACAGAAGACACCACCCAGAGTACAGCAGGAGGACAGCAGAAGACACCACACCAGAGTACTGCAGGGTGGAAGACAGAAGACACCACCCCGGCACTGAAGGGTGATAACAAGGACAACCACCCCAGAGCACTGCAGTGCAGAAGACACCACCCCAAAGTACTGCAGGGAGGACAGCAGATGACACCACCCAGAGTACTGCAGAAAGACACCACCCAGAGTACTGCAGGGAGGACAGCAGATGACACCACCCCAGAGTACTAGCAGGGAGGACAGCAGAAGACACCACCCCAGAGCACTGCAGGGCGGACGACAGAAGACACCACCCCGAGCACTGCAGGGCAGATGACAGAAGACACCACCCCAGAGCACTGCAGGGAAGACAGCAGAAGACACCACCCCAGAGCACTGCAGGGAAGACAGCAGAAGACACCACCCCAGAGCACTGCAGGGATGACAGCAGAAGACGCCACCCCAAGTACTGCAGGGCGGACAGAAGACACCACCCCAGAGCATTGCAGGGAGGACAGCAGAAGACACCACCCCAGAGTACTGCAGGAGGACAGCAGAAGACACCACCCCAGAGTACTGCAGGGAGACAGCAGAAGACACCACTCCAGAGCACTGCAGGGTGGAAGACAGAAGACTCCACACAGAGTACTGCAGGGCGAAAACAGAAGACACCACCCCATAGTACTGCAGGGCGGACGACAGAAGACACCACCCCAGAATACTGCAGGGTGGACGACAGAGGACAACACCCCAGAGTACTGCAGGGCGGACGACAGAAGACACCACCCCAGAATACGCAGGGTGGACGACAGAGGACAAACACCCCAATTTACTGCAGGGAGGACAGCAGAAGACACCACCCCATAGTACTGCAGGGCGGGACAAAAGGGACACCACCCCAGAGCACTGCAGGGCGGAAGACAGAAGACACCACCCCATAGTACTGCAGGCGGACGACAGAAGACACCACCCCAGAATACTGCAGGGGGGGACAACAGAAGACACCCCCCAGAATACTGCAAGGTGGACGACAGAAGACACCACCCCAGAGTACTGCAGGGCGGACGACAGAAGACACCACCCCAGAATACTGCAGGGCGGACGACAGAAGACACCACCCCAGATACTGCAGGGCGGACGACAGAAGACACCACCCCATGAGTACTGCAGGGTGGACGACAGAAGACACCACCCCAGAATACTGCAGGGCGGACGACAGAAGACACCACCCCAGAATACTGCAGGGAGGACGACAGAAGACACCACCCAGAATACTGCAGGGCGGACGACAGAAGACACCACCCCAGAATACTGCAGGGTGGACGACAGAAGACACCACCCAGAATACTGCAAGGTGGACGACAGAAGACACCACCCCAGAGTACTGCAGGGCGGACGACAGAAGACACCACCCCAGAATACTGCAGGGAGGACAGAAGACACCACCCCAGAATACTGCAGGGTGGACGACAGAAGACACCCACCCCAGAATACTGCAAGGTGGACGACAGAAGACACCACCCCAGAGTACTGCAGGGCGGACGACAGAAGACACCACCCCAGAATACTGCAGGGCGGACGACAGAAGACACCACCCCAGAATACTGCAGGGCGGACGACAGAAGACACCACCCCAGAGTACTGCAGGGTGGACGACAGAAGACACCACCCCAGAATACTGCAGGGTGGACGACAGAAGACCCACCCCAGAATACTGCAGGGTGGACGACAGAAGACACCACCCCAGAATACTGCAGGGTGGACGACAGAAGACACCACCCCAGAATACTGCAGGGTGGACGACAGAAGACACCACCCCAGAGTACTGCAGGGAGGACGACAGAAGACACCACCCCAGAATACTGCAGGCGGACGACAGAAGACACCACCCCAGAATACTGCAGGGCGGACGACAGAAGACACCACCCCAGAATACTGCAGGCGGACGACAGAAGACACCACCCCAGAGTACTGCAGGGCGGACGACAGAAGACACCACCCCAGAATACTGCAGGGCGGACGACAGAAGACACCACCCCAGAGTACTGCAGGGCGGACGACAGAAGACACCACCCAGAATACTGCAGGGCGGACGACAGAAGACACCACCCCAGAATACTGCAGGGTGGACGACAGAAGACACCACCCCAGAATACTGCAGGGCGGACGACAGAAGACACCACCCAGAATACTGCAGGGCGGACGACAGAAGACACCAACCCCAGAATACTGCAGGGCGGACGACAGAAGACACCACCCCAGAGTACTGCAGGGCGGACGACAGAAGACACCACCCCAGAATACTGCAGGGTGGACGACAGAAGACACCACCCCAGAGTACTGCAGGGCGGCGACAGAAGACACCACCCCAGAATACTGCAGGGTGGACGACAGAAGACACCACCCCAGAGTACTGCAGCTTTCTCCGTATAACCCCCCACTCCACTGATTGGGGGGCAGCTCTCCTTATAACCCACCCACTCCACTGATTGGTGGGCAGCTCTCTCCATATAACCCCACCCACTACACTGATTGGTGGGCAGCTCTCCCATATAACCCCACCCACTACACTGATTGGTGGGCAGCTCTCTCCGTATAACCCCACCCACTCCACGGATTCATTGGCAGATCTCTGGATATCGGCACTGATGGGCAGCTGTGAGTATACTGTACACAGCCAAGAAGATGCCAATGGGTGGTGAGAGCGGATATAAATGGCTCATGAATATGGGGAAACTACACGGCAGGTTTACTAATCCTCTAGTAATTCCTGCTGATACATGACGCTGCTGTTCTCAGAGAAGGTGGTAAAAGAATAAGCTCAGGGTGTATGAAAGGAAAAGCTGCAGGACTTAACACGATCACCACCACCCTCCCGTGAATGAGGATGGTGAGATTAGGAGCACCCGCAGCAATGAACAGGAGCCCCACTGATCTGCAGGACCTGCGCCCGCGCATTCAGCATGGTGCTGCGTGACCAACCATAGAAACTGCTGAGTCATTACTGGGGAAATGCAGAAGACATCCGAACACGACCCTGTGTAGTGAGTGTGACGGCCAGCGTGATGGCCAGACCCAGAGCTGCACCATGCCTCTGCATGGCTCAGCTTCCATGTGTGTCATTGTAACTGCAGACCTGTGCAGCTGCTGCCTTATATCGTCTATCTACATCGGTCCCCATTTCCACATGTACCCCAATATCTGCTCCAGGGCACAGACCGGGCAGGGGCCACAGGGTGGCGTTTTCCCCTCAGGTGAAAGAGCACACGCTGGTACAGAGGACATGGTAGCGCTTTATTAGAGGGTGATGGGACCTGACCATTGCACTGTATGTACAGTCATTGGCATGTGTGCTGGATGATCCCGGGACGGAGGATGATCCCGGGACGGAGGATGATCCCGGGACGGAGGATGATCCCGGGACGGAGGATGATCCCGGGACGGAGGATGATCCCGGGACGGAGGATGATCAGGGGCTGTGATCACTCAGCAGCACCTCATTCCTGCGACATTCCTAAAAACAGAAGGAATACATGTGTGAGCGGAGGAGCCATCAGGGCCCCGGTCACGTCTCGCAGCCCTCGGCCTCTCACCTCTTTGAACTCCTTCACAGTCTTGAAGTACAAGCGCTGCTTCTCCAGCATCTCCAGATACTCGTCATTCAGCTGATCGCGCCTCATTTTGTTTTCTTGCTTCTTCTTCTCCATCTGGAAAACACCATATTGAGCAGTCCTACCCGCGGGGGGCCCGACCCTCCACACCACTGCCCCACTTTTCCTCCTGCCTTATTCCTGTTATGTCTGATGCCGTCCACAATCTGCTCCATCTGCCGGAGGAACTGCTCCCGGGTGCCAGAGGAGGCCATCGCCCTAAGAAGAAAATGAAGATCTCTGAGACTCACAGTAAAACTTCTTTCCTGTAGTCTTCATTGGGTGATAAAGAAACCAAGGGTTAATCTGCGGACATAAAACATTTTACCAAAAATAACAGTGGTCTCCTCCCCAGCAGAGAGCTCCTTGCCTGCGAGCACCAGACCTCCATAAAGAGCGGTAGGAGAAGCAAAAAGAACAAAAGCAAAAACAACGTAAAGGGAACCTGTTGTCACATATGGCCGATATAAGCTGCAGCCCGCGCCGCTCAGGGCGGATATGGAGCATTCTGGAATGGTGTATATCTCCCCGATCCCACCTGAAAGAGAAGAAAAATCCGTTATATTACACTCACCGGGGGCGGTCCGGTGCGATGGTGTCGCGGGTCTGGCGCCTCCCATCTTCTTGTGATGCCGCCCTCCTGCTTGCTTCATGGCTGCCTGGCATCGTGCTCCTGCGCAGGCGTGCTTATCTTCCCTGGTGACGGCAGAGCAGAGTCCTGCAGTGCGCAGGCGCTGGGCCTCTCTGACCTTTCTCGGCGCCTGCGCACTGCAGTACTTTCCTCTGCCCTCAACAGGACAGATCAGTGCGCCTGAGCAGGAGCGCGATTCCGGGAAGCCATGAAGCAAGCAGGAGGGCGGCATCACAAGATGGGAGATGTCGGACCGGTGACACGCATTGCACCGGACCGCCCCCGGTGACTGTAATAACACTTATCTTTGAGGTTGGGGGCAGATATACGGCATTCTAGAATGCTGCAGATGAGCCCTGAGCGGCGCGGGCCGCAGCTTATATCAGTGGGCGCAGCGTCCCCCACTGAAGACATTTTACAGTGAGGAGCAAACATCTTCGTTTCTCGGTATCTTGATTGGGGTCACAGTAACCGTGGGACGTCCCACAGCTGGAGTGGGGCAACGAATGCCGTCACCATAGAAGTCTTCACTCTTAAGCCGCCGCCTGGGTGACAAATGCCTACAGCTCCTTTCTACCAAAGCAAAGTATGCATCGCGTCAAACTCAGAAAAAGAATGAAGACGGTAGGGAGGGATCCAGCGGGATCTGTCACAGATCAGGAGGAAGACTAGTGTCGCAACGCGTTGATCTGCGCCTGTGTGTCTAGTGCCAGACAATATGTGTTTCCAACATTTGTCAATATTTTGAAAAATAAAGCTATTTTTTTTTTAACTACCCGCGCCTGCGGCTGGATCCCTCCCTGCCTTCCTCATTATGCTGTTTGCTCAGCATATAATGGATCCAAATGAATAGTTTTTAAATCACAAAAGAAAGAATAGATATACACACATAGAATACACATATATATATTATATATATATATATATATATATACATATATATACACACACACACATACACACACACATGTCATTGTGACATACATATACATATATTTATAGTTCCTACACTTCTACATACTGTTATAGCCGCTAATTCAATTGCCGGCTTTTGTGAAATCACAGAACCGACATGAAATGATACATTGTTTACATACAGTTAACCATGTCATTTCATGTAGTTTGATATATGGTTTTCACTAACAATTACATGAGTGTATGTGTGCAAAATTTCACACCTGTAGGGGTTAATTAAAGGTGTAAATTCGTTGAAAAAAAATGTGTGGGCTCCAGCTGTATTTTCTCCACCAGACAAAGCCAGCGAGTGGGGGCAGATAATAATAGCCTAGGGAGGGTACATTTATTTTGTGCCCCCCCTGGCTACTAACATCTGCCCCCAGACACCCAGAAAGGGCAAATCTATAATTACATGCGCCTTTTCTGGTACTTTGCCCGTCTTTTCCCATTGCTCTGGAGCGTTGGCTAATGGGTTAAGGCCACCTTGCTATTGGAAGGTGACAATAAGCCAGGTTAATAATTGAGAGTTGTCAATTAGACAACTCTCAATTATTAATCCTATTGTATGAAATGAAAAAAAAAAATACATTAATTAAAAATCATTTTAATGAAATAAATACAGTTTTTGACCATATTTTATTGTACTGGTAATCCTCGATTCCCTTGTTCTCCTGAAATAAAAAAAAAATAAAAAAATAAAACAACCATATTCTTACCTATCCGACGCTCAGTCAGGTCCCACGCTGTAATCCGTTACAAAGGGTTAACTGGCTTACAGCAAGCAGCGCAGCTAATGCTGGCTGCTCAGCTGTAAGCCCCTGAACAAATGAGCTCCTCCCCAGCTGACAGGAGAGGAAATGATTAGTGTGGAAGCTTAATTGATTGCTTCCCAGGCTAATCAGTTCAGGTCAGCCGGGGACACCGCACAGCATCAGTGACGTCAGAGGGAGTCCCCTGGCTTAAAGTCACCTTTCAATAGCAAGGTGGCTTTAACCCATTATTAACCCATTAGCTACCGCTACAGGGCAATAGGAATAGACGGGCTAAGTGCCAGAAAGGGCGCATCTAATTATAGATTTGCCTTTTCTGGGGTGTCTGGGGGCAGGTGGTAGTAGCCAGGGGGGGGCACTAAATAAATGCACCCTCCCTAGGCTATTATTATCTGCCCCCACTCGCTTGCTTTGTCTGTCTGGTGGAGAAAATACAGCGGGAGCCCACGCATTTTTTTTCAACGAATTTACACCTTTAATTAACCCCTACATGTCTGAAATTTTGCTCACATACACTCATGTAATTGTTAGTGAAAACCATATATCAAAATACATGAAATGAAATGGTTAACTGTATGTAAACCATGTGTCATTTCATGTCGGGTTCTGTAATTTCAGAAAAGCCGGCAATTGAATTAGCTGCTATTATACTATGTAGAAGTGTATGATAAATATATATATATATATATGTATGTGTCACAATGACATGTATGACACTGTATATATATATATATATATATATATATATATATATATATGTATTCTATGTGTGTATATTGTCGACCCACAATCGGTGACAAAGGCAGCATGCTGCGATTGCACTCGCACTTATAAAACGGACCACAAAAAAATATTTCATCGCTTTGCAGTCGACCGATTTTGTCGCCAGTGTGACTCCGGCCTAAAGGACAAAACGTGTCCCCGATAAGCACAACAGGACAGGGCAGAAAGCTCCAAAACCCACCTGATGGAGGTACTCACTATAGGAAGAGCCACCTTACAGGAGAGGCGGAAAGGCAACATGTCTCCAAGTCGCTCAAAAGGGAGGACAGCAGTGCCTGCAACAGAAAAGAGATCCCAAGGATCAAGGGGTGGCAGAGGAAAGTAGAAGCCAGAAGTCTCTGACATACAACAGCCAGGGGGCTCTGTGCCGTATAGATATATGTGGAGCAGAGCAAACACGTAGCTCCGTGCCTCCATTAATCTGCATCGAGGCTAGCAGGAACGACGGAGACCCAACCACATAGAGTAACAGCGCAAGGGGAGCGCTAACCCTAACCCTAAGGGGGCACCAAAATTGTCAGATAAGATCCTGGTGATCAAGCTGGCAAGCAGCCGGATCCAAGATGGCAGCCGCCAATAACATTCGGTGCCTGCGTTCCAATCTAGCGCCATCAGGGCAGACAATGTCAGCAAGCCGCCAAGCTCCACAATGATGCAGCCGGAGAGTGTGCTCCTTCCCTCTGCCTGGGGAGACCAGAGTCACAGATTCCTGCGCCATGTACACCCAACCAAAGCCGGAACACGGCCCGGACACAGAGGCCGCACTGGTGGAGGAAACATCAGACGTCCACAACAGAAGGAAATGGTGCAGACCGGTGGCAGAACCTCACGCACAGAAGCTGGAGGCACAGAACGATGCAGATGACGAGATCACCACCCTGAAAATCAGGCTCACAGATCTGGAAGATCGCTCCTGGCATAATCATCACTGCAGAGCACAGAGATCTGCTCACTGACCGGATTCCCAAACCCAAGAGCGCTCCCAACACCGCACCAAGGGATGTGATCCCAGACTGCACCAAGGGATGTGATCCCAGACTGCACCAAGGGATGTGATCCCAGACTGCACCAAGGGATGTGATCCCAGACTGCACCAAGGGATGTGATCCCAGACTGCACCAAGGGATGTGATCCCAGACTGCACCAAGGAATGTGATCGCCAGACTGCACCAAGGGATGTGATCCCAGACTGCACCAAGGGATGTGATCCCAGACTGCACCAAGGGATGTGATCCCAGACTGCACCAAGGGATGTGATCCCAGACTGCACCAAGGGATGTGATCCCAGACTGCACCAAGGGATGTGATCCCAGACTGCACCAAGGGATGTGATCCCAGACTGCACCAAGGGATGTGATCCCAGACTGCACCAAGAGATGTGATCCCAGACTGCACCAAGGGATGTGATCCCAGACTGCACCAAGGGATGTGATCCCAGACTGCACCAAGGGATGTGATCCCAGACTGCACCAAGGGATGTGATCCCAGACTGCACCAAGAGATGTGATCCCAGACTACACCAAGGGATGTGATCCCAGACTGCACTTCTGTCACTATAAAGAGGCAGTGAGCAAAGCAGCGACAGCGAATCAGGAGCGGCAGAAAGATCCCAAAATGAGCGGGTCATCACCATCTGCAGAACTCTCATCAGCAACCAAGACCCTACGGGACAACAGCATCCTGTACAAGTGACTAATCTGTTAAAAAAACGATCGCCACACATAAAATGGGCACAAATATGGCACATCCGGATTCGTGATTGGAAACAAGTGCAAAATTTTAAAAAATCAGAAAGATTTTGTAAAATGTGCAGGAAAATATTTGCGTTGCCACTGAAGTATTTTCAGCACTTTGGCTACGATAATGGTGGTGTATGATGAGCGAGGGGCACGTTTGATGAGGGGAGGGGGGTTGGCAGAGCTCAGAGGAGCGGCGTGCTCGTAAACGGTTTTTTTTTGTGCCATTACTGAGGTCCACAGACAAAGCCGGCAGGCACATGTCCTACAAGCGTGCTGTGCACGCACAAGTACAGCATGCTAAATCTTAGGCCGGCGTCAGACACAACGCATAAAAATACAGACCGTATTGTACGGCCGTAATACACAGAAAAGTTCCCTGATCAGTGATCCGTATGTCGTCCGTTGTCAAGGTGTGGCTGCGGATTTTGCACATGTAAGCATCCGTATGTCAAGATTTTCTCACCGGCTTGCAAATCCGACATATAATGGATATAGATATGCACACATATACATACACACACGTCATTGTGACACACACATATATATATTTTTATTTATTTATAGTTCATACACTTCTCCATAGTATAATAGCCGATAATTCAATTGCCGGCTTCTGTAAAATCATTACAGACCCGACATGAAATGACACATGGTTTACATTCAGTTAACCATTTCATGTAGTTTGATATACGGTTTTCACTAATAATTAGATGAGTGTATGTCTGCAAAATTTTATACATGTAGATGTTAATGTGTAAATTAGTTGAAAAAAATGCGTGGGCTCCCGCGGTATTTTCTCCACCTGTTAGAAACATAGAATATGGCTGATAGCCACAATATTGCTCGCCGCCTGAGCAGAGCAGTCGGATGCATCCAAGGATGCCACACAAAGACACTTGCCTGTTTGAGTGATCTCTTGTACTCCTAACACTAATTCCGCCCTAGGTAAACTAGAAAAGATACCCTGAAGTGTTTCGCCAAGGCGATCACCGCTTTGGACACCCAAATAGCGGCAAAACCCGGGCACAGGGCAAACCCCCGCCTCAAACGCGGACTTGGAAATGGACTCAATGAGTCTGTCTGAAGAGTACCTCAGTGCCGCTACCTCTGCAAGAAGAATCATTCAGGAGAAACGAGACACCAGAATAGCCACCAGAAGATGCCACCAGTTCTGCTGGAAAGGGGTACAACATCTACATGGGCTCAAGTCTTGGAAAGATGGCTGTCTGGGTGCGTCCATGCCTTTTGTAGATTCCCTACAAACTCTTCTTGGTTGGAATACGATCTAGCCACACGTCTACCGCTTCTAAAGAATCCAGATTCAGTGAAGGGGGAGTATCCGCCTCCGTAACCCTTAGAGAGGAGTTTACAGCTGAAACATGACTAGCCATCATCTTCTCTTAACTTCCCAACCTGATGGGGGTCCAAATCTGAATCCGAATTGGAACTAGGGTCTGACCTGTGTGGGGTGTGCACCTCTTGAGAAGGGGAACGAGTCCGTGATTGCCTCCCTGAAGCGACTGAAAGTGACCTGGATGATTATCTGAAGGGAGGTCACTTGGATCGCCTCCGCAATCGGCTGTGCTGGTGTGGAGTAGCTGGAGGTAGAGACCTCAGGCAATTGTTCCACAACCGTAACAAGGGGCTGGGAGACTCTTGGAGAACTTAGATACAAATGGAGCTAAAGCCAGTAGCGAGGGAGGGCTCCAGGGGCACCAATGCTTTTTAGCTCCCTCTGGTATGCCAGTGGCCACAGCCCGCCAACAATACTGATTAACCACTAGAGATAATGCAGAGTGTGCAGACACCGGCCCTCGGCTTGGCTGGTAACCAAGGCCCACTGGACCCGCTGACAGGCCCAGAGGAAAATATATCATTCCCACACCCCCCTGAGAGAGCGCCAACTGCAAGTCGGTTGGCGGACCTAAGACATAAAAAACAAATGTGCACATACACTCACCAGCCTCAAGTATCCCCCCGAGCTTCTCACACCACCCAGAGGAAAAGGTGCCCCACAGCTCACTCTGAAAAGGGCCAACACCCAAATCCAGGGGAGCAACAAAAACAAACCCACCAGGAGGTGCAAGGAGGAAAGTGGGATGACTGAATCCTTAGCTATGACCCCAACATCCAACACCAAAGAAAAAAAAATGTCAAAAACCAATCAAGGATCAAGGGACTCGAGAGTAACACATGCACAGTCCGGGAAATGCTTAACTGTCCTGAAGAAGGGAGATCTAGAGGTTAAGTGTTGGATTCAGACTTCTGCTCCATGCAAATGGGCCGCGCTATGGTGGGCGACCAGAAGTCAACAGGGCAAAAGGACCAAAATGCCCCAGCTAGCTGGTCTCCGACTGCGTCAAAGTCCACAGTTCTGCCACACCAATGACAGAGCATTCAGGCTGAACTGTACAGGCTTTGAACGAGCGCACACTTACACCGCTACCAACCGTAATTGTCATCCGAGATCTACAACACAAACACAGATGAGCACCGCACTCAGCAAGGCCGAGACCGACGTCTGCGTCCACCTGACGAGAAGATGACCTGCGTAGGCCTGGGGCAAGCCGGCGAGGTGCGGTCTGCTGGGGGGAACCATTACCTTTACATAACTGCAGATTAACCCAAGGCTGCTGCGTCCCCAAATAGCACAACCAAGAAAATCGTGTCTGTCACCGAATCTCGGCTGCAATCCCGTGTACGGGGGTCTGCGCTCATACTCACTGCTGGAAGTTGTCATGGATGGAATTTAGCAGATTCACCTGAAAGACAAGAGACATCAAAAGCAGCGGGATCCAGCACCAAACTGAGGACCGCCGCAAACATAGGCCCCGAATCGCAAGAAAGCCAAGGAAAGCCAACCACAACCACCTTCAGCTTTACTAGCACTGAAAAAATGGACACGGCGCTATGTGGTCATCCACACAAGGACGTATGAGCCCAGTGCAGAGCCAGCGGAGTGCTGCATGTACAGGATATCCCCCATAACAGAGCAGTCACTGAGCACGGGGTCCCTCAATTCTGTCCCAGCCTCCACATCCCTCACCTCCTTCTCCAGATAAAGCTTCTTGTCATCCAGGGTGTTGTACAGGGTGAAGAACTGCTTGGTCTCCTTGTGAGTGGCCGAGACTGAAATACAAAAGATAAAGTCAAAAGACAGCAGCCCCCAGGCCCGTAACTGGGGAGAGCACCGGACCCTTCCTTGGGATCCTTAGAAACTGCTGAACGGAAGACTAGGAGATAAGGGGGAGATGATGGGGATCGAGAAAAAGAGCGGGGGATCGAGAAAGACAGCGGGGGATCGAGAAATACAGCGGGGGATCGAGGAAAAGAGCGGGGCATCGAGAAAGACAGCGGGGCATCGAGAAAGACAGCGGGGCATCGAGAAAGACAGCGGGGGATCGAGAAAGACAGCGGGGGATCGAGAAAGACAGCGGGGGATCGAGAAATACAGCGGGGGATCGAGGAAAAGAGCGGGGCATCGAGAAAGACAGCGGGGCATCGAGAAAGACAGCGGGGCATCGAGAAAGACAGCGGGGCATCGAGAAAGACAGCGGGGGATCGAGAAAGACAGCGGGGGATCGAGAAAGACAGCGGGGGATCGAGAAAGACAGCGGGGGATCGAGAAAGACAGCGGGGGATCGAGAAAGACAGCGGGGGATCGAGAAAGACAGCGGGGGATCGAGAAAGACAGCGGGGATCGAGAAAGACAGCGGGGGATCGAGAAACAGCGGGGGATCGAGAAAGACAGCGGGGGATTGAGAAAGACAGCGGGGGATCGAGGAAAAGAGCGGGGATCGAGAAAGACAGCGGGGGATCGAGAAAGACAGCGGGGGATCGAGGAAAAGAGCGGGGGATCGAGAAAGACAGCGGGGGATCGAGAAAGACAGCGGGGGATCGAGAAAGACGGCGGGGGATCGAGAAAGACAGCGGGGGATCGAGAAAGACAGCGGGGGGGGCGTGGCCTGAGGGAGATGTGAGCAGACGCGTGCAGCAGGAGCTCCCGCTGGATATATGACAGTTTGATAGATTGCAGCCACTATTTAGCTGTTAAATTCACATTCCTTGGAGAGGGTGTTGACTGACCACAGGCTCTGTAAATCAGGAGTGCACAAGCAAATGGCTGGGAAGAAAGGAGGCAAAAAGGCCAGCAGGAGAGTCGGAGAAGAAGGCACAAGATGGCGCCGGTGGAGAAGATGTATTGATGGCGGGCCCGGAGGAAGATGGGGGAGTGTCTAAACTGCGAAGGTTCGCCAGGCTGGAGGAAGATAAGCAGTGTCCGGCAAGTGCAGGTAGAGGTGAGAGGGGGCTTGCGGGGAGTGCAGAGGAGCCAGAGGAATCTGGTGTGGAGGATGGTGAGGAGAGTGACTGTGAAAGCCGGGAGGAAGACCAAGGAACTATGAAATGGGAGAGAGGTGAGATGGAGGAATGTAAGCGGCAAATGGGGGGGATGGTGATCCCAGAGGAGCCCACATTAAAAGACTTGTTCAAGCTGGCAATGCACTCTCACACTACTATTACTGAGGTGGCAGCACAGCTGGGGGTCCTACAGGCCAGCATGTCTAAGTTACAGCACTCCATGCATGTCACTAAGGAGAGGATGGGGGAATCTGAGAAACGTATTAGCACTGTGGAAGATACTATTGCAAAATCTGACAAGCAGCATCAGCGTATGGCCACTGCAATGTCAGCTGTGCAGGCAAAGACTGATGACCTAGAGAATAGGTCAAGACGTAATAATGTGCGGATTATTGGGGTGCCGGAAAAAACGGAAGGCTCTGCACCCACCGAGTTCTTTGAACAGTGGCTGTTGAACACTATTGGCCAGAACAACCTGTCCCGTTTATATGCCGTGGAAAGAGCTCACCGTGTCCCTGCATTCCCCCTCCCCCCTGGCCGTCCTCCAAGACAAGTGCTTGTCAAGGTTCTGCATTATCGGGACAGGGATGCTATTCTTCGCTTTTCCAAGAATCATCCGGACCTGAAAAACAACGGCTCCAGGATTTCCATTTACCCGGACTTCTCTATGGAGGTTCAAAAGCAGAGGGCCAAATTCGTTGACATTAAGAAGAGGTTGAGAGCCCTGGGTGTGCCGTACTCAATGATATATCCGGCTAAACTGAGAATGGTAGACGGGGACATTGTCCATTTCTTCCCGGATGCAAAGGAGGCCCTAAACTGGATGGACAGCAACGAGACGCGTCTCCGCAATGCAAATTCTAAAGACTCCGCTGGCTGACTGAGCTGACTTGTCCTTTAATCGGGACGGGACTTGTCCTTTAATCGGGATGGGATCTTACATATATCCGCTCTTCCCTCCTGAATACCTTTTTCTCAGGAGGAAGACCCTCCCTCTCATTTTGGGAAATAATCTTGCTGTGCATTGGTGGGGGAGGGGGAGAAATTTTCCTACCTTTTTCTAGTTCATGTGTTCTGGACATGTTAAATGTATTTAACAGAAAGCTAAATGTGAATGTTTTATGGTTAACTGTTGAGTATTGTTTGGCTGCAATCACTAGCCATATGCTACTCCCAGAGTTTGGGGAGTAAAGCAGGTTTGCTTCGGTGAAGTGGATACTCTGAATCGGATAAAGTACGCCCTCTCCTCCGTGACACCTGGAGGAGATGGAAAGCTTGAGTTGGGTGAAGTTGGGGTATTGTGTGAGGGGGGTGGAGGGTGAGGAGGGAGGGGGGAATGTTAAACTATTGTGTAGGTCACACAGGTTCGAGGGGAGACAGCCTTACTAATTCACAAATGAGGAAATGGATGACACGGTATTTGGGATTGCAGGGTAATGGCGGATAAAATAAAAATAATAAGTTGGAACGTTAGAGGGTTGGCGTCCAGAGTAAAAAGACAGGCAATGTTTACTTTCTTGCTTGATGCCAAACCTGCAGTCATATGCTTGCAAGAAACCCACTTGATAAAGAGTAGAACGCATCTTCTTAAAAAAAGATGGCTGCAGGCGGGGTATCATGCAACATATTCCACATACTCACGGGGGGTCAGTGTTCTTGTTCGCACAGGTATACCTTTTGAACAGTGTAAAGTGATTATAGACCCGCTGGGACGGTTCGTATGCTTGCTATGTAAATTGTCTGGTATACTGATGCTACTGATCTCGATATATATCCCTCCGCCGTATTGTGGGAAAGTGCTGCACAAGGTCATGGAGGTAGTGGGCGATTTCCCGGGGGTTCCCTTTCTGATAATTGGTGACTTCAACAATGTTCCTGATGCCCATTGGGACAGAGGTGGTCGGGAGGCACTGAGACTGGGTGGTAATTGCACCCCCTTTGGGGCGGTTCTGAAGGAGACTGCACTAATAGACATATGGAGAACCCATCACCCCGGAATTTATAAGTACTCCTGCTTCTCTCCCGCCTCTGCCTCGCTGTCCAGGATTGATCTGGCCCTGGGGAATGGTCCGATGCTAAGTCTAGTGGGTGAGGTAACTTATTTGGCTAGAACTCTGTCGGATCACTCGCCTATGTGTGTGGTGCTTCAGGGGCAGGGCTCTGAGTTTTCCAGGAGACCCCTGTGGAGGCTAAATCCGTTCTGGCTCCAGCTGATTGATCTGGACGGCCATGTGGGGGATGACCTGACAGAGTTCTTTAAAATTAATATGGGCTCGGCTTCGGTATTGATGGTATGGGAAGCCATGAAGGCTTACTTCAGAGGGTTGTGCATTAAAAACATATCGCAAGTTAAAACCGAAACGGGCAGGAGAGACCAGGAGTTGATTAGGTCATTAGAGGGAGCAGAGGCGGCACTAATTGAGGAGCAAACCCCTGAGGCCCGAGAACGTTTGAGATCAGCGCAGAGAGAGGTTTGTAATATGACTATGAAAACTGCGGAGAGGAAAAGGCTGTTCTGCACGATGAAGTTTTTCGAGGAGGGAGAGAGAGCGGGTCACCTTCTGTCCAGGGTGGTGGCCCAAAGGGAATCGGCGTATATCACTAAATTAAAGGGGAAAGACGGATGTGAGCATACAGGCGGTAGGGCCATACTGGAGGTAATGATGGGATTTTACTCAAATCTGTACCAGTCACATGTGCAGCCATCGGAGGAGGAAATTGATAACTTTTTAGTGGGGGTGCAGCTTCCACGACTCTCACTGGCAGAGCAGAGGCTTCTTGAGGAGCCCTTTGATATGGGGAACTTGAGGCCGCTCTGGCCTCTGTACCTAGTGACAAGGCCCCAGGGGGGGACGGTATCCCAGGAGAAGTCTACAAAAAATCCAAAGAGGTGTTGCTTCCCAAGTTGATGGAGGTTTACACTGCGAGTTTGGCGGGGGGGGGGGGGGGGGAGCTGCCCCGGTCCATGCGAGAGGCGATAATTGTTGTCCTACCAAAGCGGGGAAAAGATTTGACGGACCCAGCTTCATATCGTCCGATCTCTTTGTTGACCACTGACATTAAGTTATTGGCCAAAATGCTGGCGAACCGATTTAACAAGGTCATCGAATCCCTAATTCACCAAGACCAGTCAGGGTTTATGCCCAATAAATCCACAGCTATAAATCTCCGGCGATTATACTTAAACATGCAGGCGAGGGCGGATAATGTGGGACAGAGAGTAATAGTTTCCCTGGATGCCACTAAGGCGTTCGACAGTGTGGAGTGGAGGTATTTGTGGGCGGTAATGAAAACCATGGGATTTGGTGATCAGTTTGTGGGTTGGGTACGTTTGCTATATACATCCCCTAGTGCTAAAATACGGGTTAATGGTCTGCTGTCTGAGAGTTTCTCCCTACATAGGGGAACGAGGCAGGGGTGCCCCTGTCCCCCCTGCTGTTTGCGATCGCTGTAGAACCGTTAGCTGCAAAGATACGTGGTACCACAGATATTCGGGGATTCCAATATGGCTCCCACGTAGAGAAAGTGGCCTTATATGCGGATGATGTGCTACTGTTTCTGGCTGACCCGAGCGACTCCCTAAGTTCGGCTATGGCAGTTATTAGTAAATTCGGCTCTATTTCTGGACTGACTATCAACTGGGATAAATCCATGTTGCTTCCCGTGGACTCGGCGGTTCCCCTAGCGCTAGACCCTGGGACCCCTTTGAGGGTGGTTAGTGAGTTTAAATATTTGGGCATTGTGATCTCTGCTAAATTGGAGGAATATGAACGGCTCAATCTTACCCCCCTTATCAATAAGTTTCAACAAAAAATTGCAGCGTGGAAGAAACTATTCCTGTCTGTGGCGAGTAGAGCAAATTTATTAAAAATGATCCTCATGCCCCAACTCCTATATATACTCCATAATACGCCTGTCTGGTTGGCGCAAAATAAATTCTACCGGATTGATTCTCTTTCCGGGACTTGATCTGGAAGGGTAGTAGGTCACGCATTAAACTTGAACATCTACAGAGGTCAAAAGAGGAGGGGGGCCTGGCAATCCCGAACCCGTGGGTTTATTATGTGTCATCCCAATGTCAGCATATGGTGGGGTGGTGGGAGCCTACCCAATCTACGTCGGCTGGGAAGCTCATTGAGTTTATAGTGGGCAGAGGTCCGCTGCTTGCTAGTCTAGAGGCTGATAGGTTCCGGGTGAACCCTAAAAGGCTCCCGACGATCGCTATGGTGGACAAGATTTGTCAAAGAGTTAGACAATGGAGGGGCATTACGGAGCTCACGCGCTTCTCGTCGGTTTGGTTTGACCCGAGACTGGGGAAGTTAATGCGTCTGAGGGGATTTGCTCAATGGAGAAGGGTCGGGATATGGTTTGTGTCACAGCTGTTGGTTGGCGGCATGCTTAAGACTTTTGAGGAGATCAGGGAGGAGTTCCCTCTGAGTCAATCCCTCTTTTTTCAATATTTGCAGCTGCGGCATGCAATCAATCGACAGCTTAAATCATCAAGAATAGTGGTGCAATCAGATGCGATGGTGAATCTTATAGGGTCACTAAGGGGCACTAAGGGTTTCATGTCCCTCGTATATAGGGGTTTTTTGGATTCATTCCTGGTACGGCACCCGGCTAAGTCCAGAGAAAAATGGGAAGAGGATGTGGGACCAATCTCAGACTCTCAGTGGGAGAGCGTATTACAATTCATCCCCAAGGTCTCTATGAGTGAAGCCAGGAGAGTCTCACAACTCTACCTAACACATAGGGTATACAGGACCCCGGTCTGGATGAAGAGGGCGCTGCTCTGAGGATGGGGCAGATCTCCTACATATGATGTGCTCCTGCCCTGCAGAACTTTTGGGTACAAACACTTAATTTGACACAGGAGGTAATGGGAGTGGATCTTATAAGGAACCCGCTGACGTGTGTATTGGGGTGCATGGAGGATATTGCGGTTGATGAGTGGGGAAAGCTGACCATAGCCAGAATCCTATATGCTGCCAGAAAGCTCATTGCGGCCCACTGGTTAGATGACAAAGCGCCAGTTAGACAAGAACTGATTAATAAGGGTAACGTTATTGTTATGATGGAACAGAACATATATGTGAGAATGTGTGGGGTGGCTGGATAGAGCACCTGGGCCTGGCTTCAGAGGCTCTTATGAGAGAAAGAATGCGTCTGCCTACGCGCCCTTGACCCTCTGAGTTGGTACTTTAAACAGGGATCGTAAGGGGTTGTCTCGAAAAAAGGATTCAAAATGTGACATGGTGTGTGATATGTGCAATGATTTAAAGGGACGGGGTTAGGGGGGACGGGGTCAGGGTGGAGGGGACTTAGGATGTAAGAACAGTTATATCACCTGTCAGGTTGAATACGGTTTATATTATATGCTAAAGTTAAATGTAAGAGAGACGGCGGGGGATCGAGAGAGACGGCGGGGGATCGAGAGAGACGGCGGGGGATCGAGAGAGACGGCGGGGGATCGAGAGAGACGGCGGGGGATCGAGAGAGACGGCGGGGGATCGAGAGAGACGGCGGGGGATCGAGAGAGACGGCGGGGGATCGAGAGAGACGGCGGGGGATCGAGAGAGACGGCGGCGGATCGAGAGAGACGGCGGGGATCGAGAGAGACGGCGGGGGATCGAGAGAGACGGCGGCGGATCGAGAGAGACGGCGGGGGGATCGGGAGAGAGACGGCGGCGGATCGAGAGAGACGGCGGGGATCGAGAGAGACGGCGGGGGACGAGAGAGACGGCGGCGGATCGAGAGAGACGGCGGGGGATCGAGAGAGACGGCGGGGGATCGAGAGAGACGGCGGGGGATCGAGAGAGACGGCGGGGGATCGAGAGAGACGGCGGGGGATCGAGAGAGACGGCGGGGGATCGAGAGAGACGGCGGCGGATCGAGAGAGACGGCGGGGGATCGAGAGAGAGACGGGCGGGGGATCGAGAGAGACGGCGGGGATCGAGAGAGACGGCGGGGGATCGAGAGAGACGGCGGGGGATCGAGAGAGACGGCGGGGGATCGAGAGAGACGGCGGGGCGGGATCGAGGGGAGACGGCGGGGGATCGAGAGAGACGGCGGGGGATCGAGAGAGACGGCGGGGGATCGAGAGAGACGGCGGGGGATCGAGAGAGACGGCGGGGGATCGAGAGAGACGGCGGGGGATCGAGAGAGACGGCGGGGGATCGAGAGAGACGGCGGGGGATCGAGAGAGACGGCGGGGGATCGAGAGAGACGGCGGCGGATCGAGAGAGACGGCGGGGGATCGAGAGAGAGACGGCGGGGGCGGGATCGAGAGAGACGGCGGGGGATCGAGAGAGACGGCGGGGGATCGAGAGAGACGGCGGCGGGATCGAGAGAGACGGCGGGGGATCGAGAGAGACGGCGGCGGATCGAGAGAGACGGCGGGGATCGAGAGAGACGGCGGGGGATCGAGAGAGACGGCGGGGGATCGAGAGAGACGGCGGGGGATCGAGAGAGACGGCGGGGGATCGAGAGAGACGGCGGGGGGATCGAGAGAGACGGCGGCGGATCGAGAGAGACGGCGGGGGATCGGAGAGAGCGGGGGATCGAGAGAGAGGGGACGGGCGGCGGATCGAGAGAGACGGCGGGGGATCGAGAAAGACGGCGGGGGATCGAGAAAGACGGCGGGGGATCGAGAGAGACGGCGGGGGATCGAGAAAGAAAGCGGGGGATCGAGAAAAAGAGCGAGGGATCGAGAAAGACAGCGTGGGATCGAGAAAAAGAGCGGGGGATCGAGAAAAAGAGCGGGGGATCGAGAAAAAGAGCGGGGGATCGAGAAAAAGAGCAGGGGATCGAGAGAGACGGCGGGGGATCGAGAGAGACGGCGGGGGATCGAGAAAGACGGCGGGGGATCGAGAAAGACGGCGGGGGATCGAGAAAGACGGCGGGGGATCGAGAGAGACGGCGGGGGATCGAGAGAGACGGCGGGGATCGAGAGAGACGGCGGGGGATCGAGAGAGACGGCGGGGGATCGAGAGAGACGGCGGCGGATCGAGAGACGGCGGCGGATCGAGAGACGGCGGCGGATCGAGAGAGAAGGCGGCGGATCGAGAGAGACGGCGGCGGATCGAGAAAGACGGCGGGGGATCGAGAGAGACGGCGGGGGATCGAGAGAGACGGCGGGGGATCGAGAGAGACGGCGGGGGATCGAGAGAGACGGCGGGGGATCGAGAAAGACGGCGGGGGATCGAGAAAGACGGCGGGGGATCGAGAAAGACGGCGGGGGATCGAGAAAGACGGCGGGGGATCGAGAAAGACGGCGGGGGATCGAGAAAGACGGCGGGGGATCGAGAAAGAAAGCGGGGGATCGAGAAAAAGAGCGAGGGATCGAGAAAGACAGCGGGGGATCGAGAAAGAGCGGGGGATCGAGAAAAAGAGCGGGGGATCGAGAAAAAGAGCGGGGGATCGAGAAAAAGAGCGGGGATCGAGAGAGACAGCGGGGGATCGAGAGAGACAGCGGGGGATCGAGAGAGACAGCGGGGGATCGAGAAAGACAGCGGGGGATCGAGAAAGACAGCGGGGGATCGAGAGAGATATCGGGGGATCGAGAGAGACAGCGGGGGATCGAGAGAGACAGCGGGGGATCGAGAGAGACAGCGGGGGATCGAGAGAGACAGCGGCGGATCGAGAGAGACAGCGGGGGATCGAGAGAGACAGCGGCGGATCGAGAGAGACAGCGGCGGATCGAGAGAGACAGCGGCGGATCGAGAGAGACAGCGGCGGATCGAGAGAGACAGCGGCGGATCGAGAGAGACAGCGGCGGATCGAGAGAGACAGCGGCGGATCGAGAAAGACAGCGGGGGATCGAGAAAGACAGCGGGGGATCGAGAGATGGAGGGAGAAACAGAGAGATGCTGCCCAGGACTCGTGTATAGGACCTGTGTTGTGAGGGGAGATGCAATGCCGCAGGATCCTGCCTGTGTACGGACCTTGGATTGGAGACTGCAGCATCACCTCCCTCCTCTCCTCACAGCACATGGACAGGACTCAGGCTGAAGGTTCCCAGAAGAGGAGGGGCCACAGGTGCAAAAATCTGACTTGTTCAGAGAATACAGCGCAGTCCTGACATCATAGCAGCAGGACCCCGCCACAAGGAGAAGAATGTCACCTCCGTTACTAGTGCCACGGCCACCGGAACTGCTGCCATGTAACATAAACCTACCTTGTCCATAGAGCTCGATAAACCTCTTCTGATATTGCGTCAGCTCCGCTCGACTCGGGACCTCATCTATTTTGCGCTGCAGAATAGCGATTTCCCGATTCCTCCGAGCCTTAGGACAATAAATAATATGCAAATATAGGAGACAGCAGGGATCGCCGGCGTCTGGAGAGTGAGCCTCACGCTGCTGCGCCTGGAGGACCTCAAGCAGTCAGGCGCACCAGTGGTCCCGGGTCAGGCGCACCGGTGGTCCCGGGTCAGGCGCACCGGTGGTCCCGGGTCAGGCGCACCGGTGGTCCCGGGTCAGGCGCACCGGTGGTCCCGGGTCTGGCGCACCGGTGGTCCCGGGTCTGGCGCACCGGTGGTCCCGGGTCTGGCGCACCGGTGGTCCCGGGTCAGGCGCACAGGTGGTCCCGGGTCAGGCGCACCGGTGGTCCCGGGTCAGGCGCACCGGTGGTCCGGGTCAGGCGCACCGGTGGTCCCGGGTCAGGCGCACCGGTGGTCCCGGGTCAGGCGCACTGGTGGTCCTAGCTGGCGGTACAGTCACTGCTCCCAACTACAGACTCGTCAGAAGCGGAAGCTTCATATATCGCGCCCTGAAAACCCACCCTTGCTGTTCTGGACAGAAGACCCTGAGAGACAACTAGCAGCCGGAGTTCCCAAGGTCGCTGCGAAAATTGCACAATTTCTATATTTTAGGTTTTAATACAGATTATTCGTAAAGATAAAAAAAAAAACTGCAAAATTAAAGAAAAATAAAATTTCTAGACAAAAAAATGATTTAATCTATAGGTCGTTTGATGATGGCTGCTCTTCAAGAAAATTCACCTGTACTAAAGGTTTGGGGGGAGATCCAGACGAACAAGCACAACAGAAAGAGGAAAAAAACAGCCACGCCCGCAGGGGACATCCCCCCCACAATACACCGAGGGTAGAGCCCACAGTGGACATCCCCCCACAATACACCGAGGGTAGAGCCCGCAGGGGACATCCCCCCACAATACACCGAGGGTAGAGCCCACAGTGGACATCCCCCCACAATACACCGAGGGTAGAGCCGCAGGGGACATCCCCCACACATACACCGAGGGTAGAGCCCGCAGGGGACATCCCCCCACAATACACCGAGGGTAGAGCCCGCCAGGGGACATCCCCACGAAACACACAGAGGGTAGAGCCCACAGGGGGACATCCCCCCCACAATACACCGAGGGTAGAGCCCGCAGGGGACATCCCCCCACAATACACCGAGGGTAGAGCCCGCAGGGGACATCCCCCCACAATAACACGAGGGTAGAGCCCCAGGGGACATCCCCCCACAATACACAGAGGGTAGAGCCCGCAGGGGCATCCCCCCACAATACACCGAGGGTAGAGCCCACAGTGGACATCCCCCCACAATACACGAGGGTAGAGCCCGCAGGGGTACATCCCCCACAATACACCGAGGGTAGAGCCCGCAGGGGTCATCCCCCCACAATACACTGAGGGTAGAGCCCGCAGGGGACATCCCCCCACAATACACCGAGGGTAGAGCCCGCAGGGGACATCCCCCCACAATACACCGAGGGTAGAGCCCGCAGGGGTCATCCCCCCACAATACACGAGGGTAGAGCCGCAGGGGACATCCCCCCACAATACACCGAGGGTAGAGCCCGCAGGGGACATCCCCCCACAATACACGAGGGTAGAGCCCCAGTGGACATCCCCCCCACAATACACCGAGGGTAGAGCCCGCAGGGGTCATCCCCCCACAATACACCGAGGGTAGAGCCCGCAGGGGACATCCCCCCACATACACGAGGGTAGAGCCCGCAGGGGTCATCCCCCCACAATACACCGAGGGTAGAGCCCACAGGGACATCCCCCCACAATACACAGAGGGTAGAGCCCGCAGGGGCATCCCCCCACAATACACCGAGGGTAGACCCACAGTGGACATCCCCCCACAATACACAAGGGTAGAGCCCGCAGGGACATCCCCCCCACAATACACAGAGGGTAGAGCCCACAGTGGACATCCCCCCACAATACACCGAGGGTAGAGCCCGCAGGGGACATCCCCCCACAATACACAGAGGGTAGAGCCCGCAGGGGACATCCCCCCACAATACACCGAGGGTAGAGCCGCAGGGGGACATCCCCCCACACAATACACAGAGGGTAGAGCCCGCAGGGGACATCCCCCCACAATACACAGAGGGTAGAGCCCACAGTGGACATCCCCCCACAATACACCAGGGTAGAGCCCACAGGGGACATCCCCCCACAATACAGAGGGTAGAGCCACAGTGGACATCCCCCACAATACACAGAGGGTAGAGCCCGCAGGGGACATCCCCCACAATACACAGAGGGTAGAGCCCGCAGGGGACATCCCCCACACAATACACGAGGGTAGAGCCCGCAAGGGGACATCCCCCAACAATACACCGAGGGTAGAGCCCGCAGGGGTCATCCCCCCCAAATACACTGAGGGTAGAGCCCACAGTGGACATCCCCCCACAATACACCGAGGGTAGAGCCGCAGGGGACATCCCCCCACAATACACAGAGGGTAGAGCCCACAGTGGACATCCCCACACAATACACCGAGGGTAGAGCCCACAGTGGACATCCCCACAATACACAGAGGTTAGAGCCCGCAGGGGTCATTACCCCCACAATACAACGAGGGTAGAGCCCACAGTGGACATCCCCCACAATACACGAGGGTAGAGCCCGCAGGGGTCATCCCCCCCACAATACACCGAGGGTAGAGCCCGCAGGGGAATCCCCCACACAATACACGAGGGTAGAGCCCGCAGGGGACATCCCCCCACAAAATACACCGAGGGTAGAGCCCACAGTGGACATCCCCACACACATAGCACCGAGGGTATAGCCCAGAGGGGACATCACCCCAAATACACAGAGGGTAGAGCCCCAGGGCATCCCCACAATACACGAGGGTAGAGCCCGCAGGGGATTATATCCCCCCCACAATACACCGAGGGTAGAGCCCAAGTGGACAAAATGCCCCCCCACCACAATACACAGAGGGTAGAGCCACAGTGGATACATACCACCCCACAATACACAGAGGTAGAGCCCAAGGGGACATCCCCCCACAATACACAGAGGGTAGAGCCCACAGTGGACATCCCCCACAATACACGAGGGTAGAGCCCGCAGGGGACCACATCCCCGGCCACAATACACGAGGGTGAGCCCGCAGGGGATATCCCCCTCCCTCGACAAATACACAGGGTAGAGCCCACAGTGGACATCCTCCCCACAATACACCGAGGGTAGAGCCCGCAGGGGCATCCCCACAATACACAGAGGGTAGAGCCCACAGTGGACATCTCCCCACACAATACACGAGGGTAGAGCCTGCAGGGGACATCCCCCCACAATACACAGAGGGTGGAGCCCGCAGGGGACATCCCCCCCACAATACACAGAGGGTAGAGCCAACAGTGGACATCCTCCCCACAATACACGAGGGTAGAGCCGCAGGGGACATCCCCCACAATACACCGAGGGTAGAGCCCACAGGGGACATCCCCCCCACAATACACCGAGGGTAGAGCCCGCAGGGGACATCCCCCACACAATACACCGAGGGTAGAGCCCAGTGGACATCCCCCCACAATACACCGAGGGTAGAGCCCGCAGGCGACATCCCCCACAATACACAGAGGGTAGAGCCCACAGTGGACATCCCCCCACAATACACAGAGGGTAGAGCCCATAGTGGACATCCCCCCACACAATACACCGAGGTTAGAGCCCGCAGGGGACATCCCCCACACAATACACCGAGGGTAGAGCCCACAGTGGACATCCCCCCCACAATACACCGAGGGTAGAGCCCGCAGGTGACATCCCCCCACAATACACAGAGGGTAGAGCCCGCAGGGGACATCCCCCCCACAATACACCGAGGGTAGAGCCCGCAGGGGACATCCCCCCACAATACACCGAGGGTAGAGCCCGCAGGGGACATCCCCCCACAATACACCGAGGGTAGAGCCCGCAGGGGACATCCCCCCACAATACACAGAGGATAGAGCCCGCAGGGGACATCCCCCCCACAATACACCGAGGGTAGAGCCCACAGGGGACATCCCCCCCACAATACACAGAGGGTAGAGCCCGCAGGGGACATCCCCCCCACAATACACCAAGGGTAGAGCCCACAGTGGACATCCCCCCCACAATACACCGAGGGTAGAGCCCACAGTGGACATCCCCCCCACAATACACCGAGGGTAGAGTCCGCAGGCGACATCCCCCCCACAATACACCGAGGGTAGAGCCCACAGTGGACATCCCCCCACACAATACACCGAGGGTAGAGCCCGCAGGGGACATCCCCCCACAATACACAGAGGGTAGAGCCTGTGATGAACGTGCCACGATCCGCCACACGGTAGCCCAGGGTATCACGGCTTGTGATCCCTTCGTTGCCACAAATGTGATGAAACGGTGCACACACACGACGGCTGCTGCCGTCCGACCCAATAATCTGCAGGGATTTATAATTATCCCACTTCCACTTAGGAACTTGCAGCTCTCTGGCGCCCCCTTACCCTCAGGTCGGTCAGGGAACTGCACCTAGGATAATTAGTCGCCAGACGGGCCACTTGGATGTGTGCTGGCTATGGGGCACACTGCAGTGAGGGAATTATAATTACTCCGGGCCGCAGCCAGGCAATACACTTATAAAACCCGCTCCGTCACTGCCAATGCCACCCAATAGGTCAACACTTTACACCCCTTCTTTTAGCTGCCACAAGCTACGATTTACTTAATGAACAATTTATCAAGAGGGTCCGTAGCAACCCCAAATCAGTAGCGTAGTACTTCAGGCACGTGCAAAATCGTTTATAGAGCAGGAGAAACAAACTAATAATTTTATAGGTTTATTCCTAATAGGCAGGCAGTGCTTATACAATATAAAAAGATGTAACAAACTGAGACAATACAGTTATGTACAATACAGTTAAAAATAAAACAGGATTAAAGGTGAAAACTTACATGGCACTTAGGCAGGTAAAGGCAAGACAGGCTGGGGGAGGAGCCACACGTCATAGTTCATTTGCAGATCTGTTAGTCAAGTCATCACAGCCTGGAATGACCAGGGGGTGCTCACTGCAAGACTTATACATGTGGGCTGCTGACCTCACAAAAGGGGATGGTTTTCTGGCCACCTCCCCGGGCTACAAGTTATAGTTTGAAGCTCTGGAAGATCATAAGGGCCATACCTCATCCTGGGAACCTAGCAGAATTATGGCAGACCTATCAATGATCTTACTTTGAAATGACTGTTCAAATGAGCCCAAACTTGGGTGAGATAGTTCATGGTGCATCCGAGAATTCCATTTCTCGGGTTCTGTTGGAGTTACGGGTTCACCAGTACCACGGGAACGACGCCTGATGAACGCCGGATTCAAAACCGTAGCTTTCGTGTTTCTAGCGAAAGCTCCCACCATGTTATGACCAGAAGAATGAATTCTCATGATATGTATGGGACCTTTCTGCAGGGTAGGGTTTTGAGACAAAGGAATTCCTGAGGTGGGAGGGATGAGAGGAGTGAACTGCAGAGAGAGAGGGAGGGGGCTTTGCTCTGTGCTGGCAAACGATGGGGGTCGTAGTTCTATGTGGAAAGTTCTAGAACAGCACAAGTAATGGAGCTTGCAGTATCATCACACCTCCCCCTCTTAGAGGACGCTAAGGAGGCATGACCTGTCGGTAATCCGCCATGCACACCTCAGCGGGTTCGCCACGCCGTGACAACCCATCGGCATTCCCATGATCGCTGCCTTTCTTGTGTTGTACGGCAAAATCATACTGCTGTGGGGCAAGGCTCCAGCGTAGCAACCTACCATTGGTTCCAGACACTGTGTGCAGCCAGCTCAGAGGGTTGTGGTCGGTGACCACCTTGAAGGTGCGTCCGTACAGGTAGGGCTGCAAACGTTGCAGTGCCCAGACCATGGCCAGGCACGCCTTCTCGATGGTGGAGTATGCCACTTCCCTCGGTAGAAGTTTCCGGCTCAGGTACAACACGGGGTGCTGATGGGTTGTCACGGCGTGGCGAACCCGCTGAGGTGCGCATGGCGGATTACCGACAGCACGTGCCTGAAGTACTACGCTACTGATTTGGGGTTGCTACGGACCCTCTTGATAAATTGTTCATTAAGTAAATCGTAGCTGGTGGCAGCTAAAAGAAAGGGTGTAAAGTGTTGACCTATTGGGTGGCGTTGGCAGTGACGGAGCGGGTTTTATAAGTGTATTGCCTGGCTGCGGCCCGGAGTAATTATAATTCCCTCACTGCAGCGTGCCCAATAGCCAGCACACATCCAAGCGGCCCGTCTGGCGACTAATTATCCTAGGTGCAGTTCCCTGACTGACCTGAGGGTAAGGGGGGCGCCAGAGAGCTGCAAGTTCCTAAGTGGAAGTGGGATAATTATAAATCCCTGCAGATTATTGGGTCGGACGGCAGCAGCCGTCGTGTGTGTGCGCGTTTTCGTCACATTTGTGGCAACGAAGGGATCACAAGCCGTGATACCCCGGGCTACCGTGTGGCGGATCGTGGCACGTTCATCACATTCAGTTTCCCATCATCATCAACATCATGGTTAACGTTAACCTTATTATCAGATTGGGGAGGGGTGTCAGGGACATAGTACGCCACCATCCTCCCCAGATCAGTCCCAATAAAACATCAGTGGGCAGGTTTTCGGACACCCCTACTTCCTTCACCCCGCTCCCGGCACCCCAGTAAATGAAAACCCGGGCTATCGGCAAGGGGTAGAGGACGCCCCCAATCCCGGTGACAGTTAAGGTTTTCCCCGGAATCAACTCTTCAGGGGCCGCCAGTTCGGGTCAGATGAGGGTTCGTTCAGCCCCGGTGTCCTTGAGGCCTGTAGCAAGACGGGCCCCATGCGGACGGGCTGCACGATGTCATCAACCCCCCCACCACCACCCACAAAAGAACAGAGGCGTTGGGCCAGAGGCCTTGGCTGGGGGGGTTCTTCTGCCTCTCGGGATAGGTGGCGCTGATGTGACCAGTCCGTTTACAGGAGAAACACTGGCGGGGGTCTGATGTAGGCCTGGCGCTGGCAAAGGGGATAGTGCCTCCAGAGGGACGGCTGGCAGGGGCACTGGGGTTGGTGGCAGGCTTACCCCCTCCCTAGCGAGCGGTGAACTGCAGAGAGAGAGGGAGGGGGCTTTGCTCTGTGCTGGCAAACGATGGGGGTCGTAGTACTATGTGGAAAGTTCTAACAGCACAAGTAATGGAGCTTGCCACATCACCAGGATCCCGCAAGGGGACATCCCCCCCATGAGCCCAGGCATCCCACAATACACAGAGGGTGAGCAGGTCCAAAACAGGTGGGACATCCCCCACACAATACACAGAGGGTAGAGCCGCAGGGACATCCCCCCACAATACACCAGAGGGTAGAGCCCGCAGGGGACATCCCCCCACAATACACCGAGGGTAGAGCCCGCAGGGGACATCCCCCCCACAATACACGAGGGTAGAGCCTCGCAGGGACATCCCCCCACAATATACCGAGGGTAGAGCCCGCAGGGGACATCCCCCCACAATACACGAGGGTAGAGCCGCAGGGGACATCCCCCACACATACAGAGGGTAGAGCCCGCAGGGGACATCCCCCCCACAATACACGAGGGTAGAGCCCGCAGGGGACATCCCCCCCACAATACACCGAGGGCAGAGCCCGCAGGGGACATCCCCCCACACAATACACCGAGGGTAGAGCCCGCAGGGACATCCCCCCCACAATACACCGAGGGTAGAGCCGCAGGGGACATCTCCCCCACAATACACGAGGGTAGAGCCCGCAGGGGACATCCCCCCACACAATACACGAGGGTAGAGCCCGCAGTGGACATCCCCCCACAATACACCGAGGGTAGAGCCCCAGTGGACATCCCCCCACACAATACACCGAGGGTAGAGCCCGCAGTGGAAATCCCCCCACAATACACCGAGGGTAGAGCCCGCAGGGGACAACCCCCCCACAATACACCGAGGGTAGAGCCGCAGGGGCATCCCACAATACACGAGTAGGCCGCAGTGACAATCCCACAATACCGGGTGTAAGCCCGCAGGGGACATCCCCCACATACACCAGGGTAGAGCCACAGGGGACTCCCCCCACAATACACCGAGGGTAGAGACCGCAGGGGACATCCCCCCACAATACACCGAGGGTAGAGACCGCAGGGGACACCCCCACTAACATGAGACGCAGGACATCCCCCCACAATCAGTACAATAATCGCCGAGGGTAGAGCCCCAGGGGACATCCCCCACACAATACACCGAGGGTAGAGCCCGCAGGGGACATCCCCCCACAATACACCGAGGGTAGAGCCCGCAGGGGACATCCCCCCCACAATACACCGAGGGTAGAGACCGCAGGGGACATCCCCCCCACAATACACCGAGGGTAGAGCCCGCAGGGGACATCCCCCCCCACAATACGCCGAGGTAGAGCCCACAGGGACATCCCCACACAATACACCGAGGGTAGAGCCCGCAGGGGACATCCCCCACATACACGAGGGTAGAGCCCGCAGGGAACATCCCCCCACAATACACGAGGGTAGAGACCGCAGGGGACATCCCCCCCACAATACACCGAGGGTAGAGCCCGCAGGGGACATCCCCCCACAATACACAGAGGGTAGAGCCCGCAGGGGACATCCCTCCCACAATACATCGAGGGTAGAGCCTGCAGTGGACTTCCCCCCACGATAGACCGAGGGTAGAGCCCGCAGGGGACATCCCTCCCACAATACATCGAGGGTAGAGCCCACAGTGGACATCCCCCCCACAATACACCGAGGGTAGAGCCCGCAGGGGACATCCCCCCACAATACACCGAGGGTAGAGCCCGCAGGGGACATCCCCCCCACAATACACCGAGGGTAGAGCCTGCAGTGGACATCCCCCCCACGATAGACCGAGGGTAGAGCCCGCAGGGGACATCCCTCCCACAATACATCGAGGGTAGAGCCAGCAAGGGACACCCCCCCACAATACACCGAGGGTAGAGCCTGCAGTGGACATCCCCCACGATAGACCGAGGGTAGAGCCCGCAGGGGACATCCCTCCCACAATACATCGAGGGTAGAGCCAGCAAGGGACATCCCCCTGACAGACCGAGGGCAGAGCCCGCACGGGACACTCACCTCGACAAATCTAAGGCAGAGCCCGCAGTGGACATCCCTTTCCAACACACAGAGGGCAGAGGACATCCCCCCCACCAACAGACCGGGTGATGACAAACGCAGACAGCAGCACATAACTGTCTGGTAAGACGACGCGTCACACGGTAGCAGGGATTCTCCACAGCCAGTCCCCTGGGTATCCTATTAACAATGGGGTGACCAGTAGAGCGGCACATCCCGGCAGGGTCCGGCAAACACTCACTAGCAGGAGCCGGATCTTCTGCAGCTTCTCGCGCTCCGCTCTGTGCTGCTGCTCAAACAATGATGATCTCTCCTGAAAACAGAAGAAAATGGAGATCCTAAGAGCAGCGGCCTCCAGACAGCAAGGTGCTGCTCATCACCACAGCTGGCTCTGTACCTTCTCCTCTACGCTCTCCACAATCTCTGCCTTGAGGGTGTCAATGTTCTCCTGCAGACTGGTCATCTCCTCCTGTGGACGGCAGGAGGTGGGTTCTAGTGACTGTGGCAGCGATACACATGGGACATATTTGTGTGGAGACTCACCCGGCAATGAGCCCGGAACTTCAGCTCTTGAGACTTCAGAGACTCGTTCAGAGCCACCAGCGCACGCAGCTCCTGCAGAACGCTGGAAGCAAGGACATGAGACAGCGCAGCACCAACACAAGGACTAACATGCTGTCCCACCCCAATAATCCTCCATCAGTGACATCACGCGGCACATACAAGAGACGGCACCTACCTCGAATCTGCTGTGCATTCCTCTTTCTCCAGCTGCGACATCTCCGCATCTAACTTCTCGCTCAAACTTGTAACCTGTAGGAGGAAACAAAAAAAGGAATCAGGCAACAAGGTCCACAGTCCGAGGACAGAGTAATCGGGGGTGGGAGCGAACAAAGTGGTCAGGGTTCCTTTGCGCTCACCTCTGATAGCTTCTTCTTTGCCTTTTCATGTTTCACCATCAGCTCTGAGGATTTAACCTTCAACTGAAATGTGAGAGATGACTGGAATATAAGAAACTGTAGCGTCACGGGCTCACAAATGCAACAAGACGGCCACCGAGGAGTCCGGGGGAAACGCAGCACCACACCGTCACAAGAGCAACAAGACGGCCACCGAGGAGTCCAGGGGAAACGCAGCACCACACCGTCACAAGAGCAACAAGACGGCCACCGAGGAGTCCAGGGGAAACGCAGCACCACACAGTCACAAGAGCAACAAGACGGCCACCGAGGAGTCCAGGGGAAACGCAGCACCACACAGTCACAAGAGCAACAAGACGGCCACCGAGGAGTCCGGGGAAACGCAGAACCACACAGTCACTAGAGCAACAAGACGGCCACCGAGGAGTCCAGGGGAAACACAGCACCACACAGTCACTAGAGCAACAAGACGGCCACTGAGGAGTCCGGGGGAAACGCAGAACCACACAGTCACTAGAGCAACAAGACGGCCACCGAGGAGTCCGGGGGAAACGCAGCACCACACAGTCACAAGAGCAACAAGACGGCCACTGAGGAGTCCGGGGAAATGCAGCATCACACCGTCACAAGAGAAACAAGACGGCCACCGAGGAGTCCGGGGGAAACGCAGCACCACAGAGTCACAAGAGCAACAAGACGGCCACCGAGGAGTCCGGGGGAAACGCAGCACCACACAGTCACAAGAGCAACAAGACGGCCACTGAGGAGTCCGGGGAAATGCAGCATCACACCGTCACAAGAGAAACAAGACGGCCACCGAGGAGTCCAGGGGAAACGCAGCACCACACAGTCACAAGAGCAACAAGACGGCCACTGAGGAGTCCGGGGAAACGCAGCATCACACCGTCACAAGAGCATCAAGACGGCCACCGAGGAGTCCAGGGAAACGCAGAACCACGCAGTCACTAGAGCAACAAGACGGCCACTGAGGAGTCCGGGGGAAACGCAGAACCACGCAGTCACTAGAGCAACAAGACGGCCACTGAGGAGTCCGGGGGAAACGCAGAACCACACAGTCACTAAAGCAACAAGACGGCCACTGAGGAGTCCGGGGAAAAGCAGCATCACACCGTCACAAGAGCAACAAGACGGCCACCGAGGAGTCCGGGGAAACGCAGCATCACACCGTCACAAGAGAAACAAGACGGCCACCGAGGAGTCCGGGGGAAACGCAGCACCACACAGTCACAAGAGCAACAAGACGGCCACTGAGGAGTCCGGGGAAACGCAGAACCACACAGTCACTAGAGCAACAAGACGGCCACCGAGGAGTCCGGGGGAAACGCAGAACCACACAGTCACAAGAGCAACAAGACGGCCACCGAGGAGTCGGGGGAAACGCAGCATCACACCGTCACAAGAGCAACAAGACGGCCACCGAGGAGTCCGGGGAAACGCAGCATCACACCGTCACAAGAGAAACAAGACGGCCACTGAGGAGTCCGGAGAAACGCAGAACCACACAGTCACTAGAGCAACAAGACAGCCCCCGATGAGTCCGGGGGAAGCGCAGCACCACACAGTCACTAGAGCAACAAGATGGCCACCGAGGAGTCCGGAGGAAACGCAGAACCACACAGTCACTAGAGCAACAAGACGGCCACTGAGGAGTCCGGGGGAAATGCAGCACCACAGTCACAAGAGCAACAAGTCGGCCACTGAGGAGTCCGGGGGAAACGCAGAACCACACAGTCACTAGAGCAACAAGACGGCCACCGAGGAGTCTGGGGGAAGCGCAGCACCACACAGTCACAAGAGCAACAAGACGGCCACTGAGGAGTCCAGGGGAAACGCAGAACCACGCAGTCACAAGAGCAACAAGACGGCCACCGAGGAGTCTGGGGAAATGCAGCACCACAGTCACAAGAGCAACAAGACGGCCACTGAGGAGTCCGGAGGAAACGCAGAACCACACAGTCACTAGAGCAACAAGACGGCCACGAGGAGTCCAGGGGAAACGCAGAACCACGCAGTCATGGAGGCTCCATCTGATCATGTCTAAGTCTACTGCACCACGATATGTAACCGGGTCCCTCGCACACATGCGAAACTGAGATATGAGGGATGTTTGTCAGCTCCACCCTGAGGCGTGAACCAGCCTGGATGTCAGGTGACCTCACTGTAGCAGCACCGTGCAATGTTGTACCGGTACAGCAACCTCACCGATGATTCCAGGAATTGGGGACTCTGTACATAACGTGTCTAGCGACCATATGTTGCACCTGTTTCAGGACCACCATCTTCTGGGTGATCTGCTTGCTGAGAGACGCCACGTTCCTGCGATGCTGCTGCATCGGCCCCATGTGCTCCGGCCGCTCCTCTGCGCTAAGCTCTGATTGCTGAAGAATGCAGAGAGGCAGAGTCAATGCTGCGACCAGGTGCTGCCAATCCAAAAAAAAAAAAAATCAGGACCGACCTTCTCCGCGTATTCAGATGCCATCTGTTTTATCTCATGTGACTGTAACCCCACGATCTGCCCGACCATGCTGGCTGTTAGCCGACCCTGAAAGGACAAATGTCACCATATAATTACATGGGGCTTCCTGATAACCGGCTCCTCCCTCAATATAACCACCCCCCTTACTGTGATACCACCCCCGAGCAGTGCAGACAGGTGGAGCAGTACTCAGTGCAGCAGTGCACACAGCGGCACAGCACTCACCTGCTCTAGGTCCATGGCCGCCATCCTCGTCATTAGTTTCCTGATACGAAGCTTCTCCACAGCAAAAGAAACAAGAACATTGTTAGATCAGGCCGAGACCATCTGACGATCCCCAGATACACCCACCGAACTCTGTACACCATGTTCATCCCTTCATCCGCTCTGAGTGAACGAATCATCTCCCACCAACCTCTTCATTACCCCGATGTCAGCGATCGGCCCCCCCACGACCCAGGGTGGCTGCTGTCAGCGACCGGCCCCCCACCGACCCAGAGTGGCTGCTGTGAGCGACCGGCCCCCCCACCGACCCGGGATGGCTGCTGTCAGCGACCTGCCCCCCACCAACCCGGGATGGCTGCTGTCAGCGACCTGCCCCCCACCGACCCGGGGTGGCTGCTGTCAGCGACCGGCCCACCACCGACCCGGGGTGGCTGCTGTCAGCGACCGGCCCCCCACCGACCCAGGATGGCTGCTGTCAGCGACCGGCCCCCCACCGACCAAGGGTGGCTGCTGTCAGCGACCGGCCCACCACCGACCCGGGATGGCTGCTGTCAGCGACCGGCCCCCCACCGACCCGGGATGGCTGCTGTCAGCGACCGGCCCCCCACCGACCCGGGATGGCTGCTGTCAGCGACCGGCCCCCCACCGACCCAGGGTGGCTGCTGTCAGCGACCGGCCCCCCACCGACCCAGGGTGGCTGCTGTCAGCGACCGGCCCCCCACCGACCCAGAGTGGCTGCTGTGAGCGACCGGCCCCCCACCGACCCGGGATGGCTGCTGTCAGCGACCTGCCCCCCACCGACCCGGGATGGCTGCTGTCAGCGACCTGCCCCCCACCGACCCAGGGTGGCTGCTGTCAGCGACCGGCCCACCACCGACCCGGGGTGGCTGCTGTCAGCGACCGGCCCACCACCGACCCGGGGTGGCTGCTGTCAGCGACCGGCCCCCCACCGACCCAGGATGGCTGCTGTCAGCGACCTGCCCCCCACCGACCCAGGATGGCTGCTGTCAGCGACCGGCCCCCCACCGACCCAGGATGGCTGCTGTCAGCGACCGGCCCCCCACCGACCCAGAGTGGCTGCTGTGAGCGACCGGCCCCCCACCGACCCGGGATGGCTGCTGTCAGCGACCTGCCCCCCACCGACCCGGGATGGCTGCTGTCAGCGACCTGCCCCCCACCGACCCGGGGTGGCTGCTGTCAGCGACCTATAATGATTTGGGAGGGGGGGGATAAAAAGCTGAAAAATAAATTTTTTTTCTGGAGAGCTGTTCACTTTTAAATAAAAACTGAAATCTGGAGAGGGTGATGTCTGCTGATTTTAAAACTGATTTTGGGGGAGGGTAAAGTCACGCTGTATAATAAAACTATTTTGGGGGGGTGATGTCATTGTTTTAATATAACAAAATTTTTGGAGAGGGTAAAGTCATGCTGAAAAAATTTTAATTGTTTTGGAGAGGGGTTTTTTTGTCACTCCCGAAAAAATAAAACGGGATATCGGGAGAGGGGATTCCTCTGTTAATATAATGAATCGGAGAGCGGTGAGGTAAACAAATAATAAAAACTAATCGGGAGAGCGGTGATGTCACTGCTGTAAATAAACGAAAGGGGGAGAGGGGTGATGTTTGCTGAAAATATAACTGATATCTGGAGACGGTGTGTCCTGCGTATTTTAACTGTACTGGAGGGGGGGAAATGTCCTGCGTAAAAAATAAACTATATCGGGGGAGGGGGTGATGTCACGCGTATAATAAAAGAATCTGGGGGCGGTGATTCCTGTGTATAATATAAACGATACGGAACGGTGATGTCACCCCTTTTAAAATTTAAATGATATCTGGAGAGGGGTGATGTCACCCAATAAATTTTTGGGGCCCCCCCGCGTTAAAAAAACATATTGGAGAGCGGGATGTACCGCTGAAAAATAACTGTTTGGAGAGGGTGATTCCCCGCTGTTAAAAAAACAAATTTTGGGGAGGGGGTGTGCACTGCGTAAATTAAGGATATCGGGAGAGCGGTGATGTCCTGCTGAAAAATTATAACTGTTATCTGGGAGGGTGATGCCCTGCTGATTATCACTAAATTTTGGGAAAAGGGGGAAAAGTCAGCTGTAATTAATGATATCTGGGAGGGGGTGATGCACTCTGAAAAATTTAAACTGATATCTGGGAGGGGTGATGTCACTGCTGTATAAAAACACTGTTTTGGGGGGAAGGGGTGAGCCCGCTGTAAATATAATGATTTCTGGGGGCGGTTTGTAATGTTAAAAAAAATGATATCGGGGGAAAAGCGGGTGTCCCCGCGTAAAATAACGAAAAATCGGGGGAGGGTTGAGTCACTGTGTTAATATAAGATTTGGAAGGGGGATATCACTGCTGTTAATATAATGAAAGGGGGGGAGGGGTGATGTTCACGCTGGTATTGGTGTTTTTCAGCTGTGTATTGGGATGTCATTGTGTTTTGGGGGGATTCATGCTGTGATTGGTATTCCCTTAAGGTTTTGGGTTTGGCATTACTTTTTTTCCCCCCAAACCCTCCCTTTTTTCCAAAATTTTGATTTATATCCCCCTGAAAAAAAAAAAAATGAAAATTTTTAAAAAAAATTTTAAAAAAAACACATGAAAAAAAAAGCTACAGTTACACAAGAGGGATCATCAAAGGGGGTTTTTCCGAAAAAACCCCCCCATTCGGGAAAGGGGTTTAAAAACCAAGTTTAAAAACCCTTTTTTTTTGGGCTTGAAATTTATCTTGTCTTTTATGAAAAAATTTCGGTTACTAGGTTTGCTCATCTGTTTTAAAGCCAAACGTTTTTAAAGGTAAAGGTTGGGTTTTTTAATAAAACCTTTTTCCAGCCTTCAAGAAGAGCCCTTTGGGATGTATCAGTACCAGAAAATGAAACCCTTTTCCCCTTTCTATTTTACTAGGTCAGCCAAATGTTTTTTGGTCTTTCTGTTTTTATGGGTTTAAATTTTTGCAAGAGGGTTTTTAAACTTTTGGGGTTGAAGTAAAACTTGAAAACTAAAAAAACGGATGATTTTAAAAAAAGGGGGAAATTTTCCCTTGATCCCCCCAAACAGCATGTTGCCCCCCGTCTGGTCTTTTTCATTGTAGAAAACCCTGGGTTTTTTTTTGGGAAACCCCCTGGCAACCGTGAAGGGTCATTTTGATCCTACCTCACAAAGGCCCAAAAAGGGGGGCCCCCCTTTTTTGGGGACCCCTTTGGGCCCCCGGGGAAACAACAAGAGAAAGGACCCCAGCCCCGGGCACGGCCCACGGGGAAAAAAGGGGGCTGATCACCCCCCAAAACCCACAAAAAATTGGGGAGTTTTTGTTCAGACGACCGTTTGGTTGGGTTTTTCCCCCGGTTTTTGTTGTAAAAAAAGGGTTTTTGGGGGGTTTTCCCCCGGATGGGGGGTTTTTTCCCCCGGGGGAATCAAATAGGGTTTTATTTCCCTTGGGGGGGCCCTTTCCCAAAAACCCCCCCCCATAAGGGGGGCCCCCTTTTTGCCCATGTTTTTTTAACTCTTTTTTAGTAAAAAAAACCAAAAACCCCCTGTCACGTTAGGGGGGGGCCCGGGGGTTTTGGAAGGTTCGAATTTTGGGGAAGGGGGGGAAAAAACCCCCTTTTGAAAAAAAAAAAATTTTTTAAAAAAATTTTTTATATTTATAAAATTTTTTTTTAAAAAATTTTTTAGAGGCCCCCGGGGTTTTTACCCTAAGACCCCCCCCCCCTTTTCCCCCTGGTTTTTTTTTGGGGGGCATCCCGGGGGGGGAAAAGTGGGCCCCAGGGGAGCAGTTTTTTGGGTTTTGCTCCAGTACTGGAAAAACTAAAAAAAAGGGGATTTTTTAAATTTAAAGGAAAATTCTTTTTTTCCGGGGCGGAAATAGAAGAGTTTTTTTTTGGGGTTGATAGATAGGTTACTTTTTAATCGGACTTAAAAAGAAACTTTCGGCACCCCGGGAAAATTTCCTGGGGGGGGAGGCCCCCGCCTACGCTTGGGACAAAGGGGTTAGAAAAAAAAAAAGGCCCCGGTTTATGGAAAAGGTTTTAAAGAAAAAAAAAGGGGGAATTTGATTGTTTCTGTTATGGTTTTTTTAAAAAAAAGGGAAAAAGCCCCCCTGCAAAAAAAAAAAATTGGATGTTTTGGGGGAAGGAACGAAAAAGTAAAAAAAACCCCCAAAAAGGGGAAAAAAAATTTAAAAAAAAAAATGATGTTTTGGAAAAAAGGGGGGTTTTTTTGGGAAAGTTTAAAAAGGCCTTTTCCCAAAAAAAAATTTAACCCCCTTTTTTTCCCGTTTTAAAACCCGGGGCCCCAAAAAGGGGCCGGGGGGGCCCCAAAAAAACCCCCCTGGGTTCCCAAAAAACCCAGTGGGGCCCCCCACCCTTTTGACCCTCCCGGGTGAAAAAATTTTTCCCCCTTGTTTTTCCTAAACCCCAAAACCTTATGATGGCTCTTTGGGGGACAGTTTGGGGTTTTTAAATTTGAAATTTTTTAAAAAAGGGGAAAAACCCTTTTTATAATCCTACCAACTTTCCTAGGCCCCAAATTTTTTTATTTAAACGGGGGTTTTTTCCAAAAAATTTTTTAATTTTTTCCCTTTCTTGTTACCCCCGGAAAAATTTTAAAATTAAAAAATTTTTAAAAAAATTTTTTTCCCCAAAAAAATTTGCTTTTTTGTAAAAGCGGGAAAAAAAAAAAATAAAAAAGGAAACCCAGCGGGGGGGTTTCCAGCCCCAAAACCCCAGCTGCAAAAAACAAAATTTTAAAACGGGGCCCCCCAAATTAGCAAAACCCACCCCCCCCTTAAACTACACAAATTTAAAACCCCCTTTTGTTTTTTTTGGGGTAAAAAAATTTTGGGCCCCTTAATCCCAGTTTTTTCGGGAAATTTGGGGGTTTTTAAAAATATATATTTCTTTTGTTAAAACCTCGGGGTCTTTTTTTTAAACAGTAACCCCCCCTTAAAAATTTCCCTTCTTCAGCATTCTTTTATAAAAATTCCCAAATTTTTTTTTAAAAATTTTTTTTATCGGGGGGGGACTTTGATGGTGGCCAGTTCGAAAAAAAGGGCCCCAAAAAAGCCCCCAATCGTTTGAAAAAAATTTTGGGGGGGGTTTTTTTTTAAAACCCTTAAAAAAGGGGCCCAAACCCCCTTTGTAAAGGGCTTTTAAAAGGGGATGATTTTTTTTGGTGGTTTGGCGGGCAGGAAGCCTGTGCTTTTTTTTTTTTCCCCTCAAGAAATTGGGCATTTTCTAAAATTGTCTTTTTTGGGGGCCGGGGGAAAACCTTGGGGGTTGTTTGGGGTCAAGTGATTTTTTGGTTTTTAAAAGGGTTTTCATCAGAATTAGGGGAAACCCCCCCCGTTTCTTAAATATGGCTTTCCCAAAAACGGGGGAAAGCAATTTTTCCACCCACCTTCCGTGCCCCCCTTTCCCCCTTTAAAAGATTGTAGCTGGGGGGGGCCCCCTCATTCCTCTTGTTTTTTGTATTGATTTTATGTGTTTTTTTGTTCCCCCTGAAATGTTTTTTTTTTTAAAAATTTCCCCTCAAAAAAAATTTCCCTGCGAATTTTTTTTCGCTACAAAAAAAAAAATTAAAAAATTTTTATTATTTTTTTTGGGTCACTGTCTCCTTAAGGGGTCAGTTCCCTCCAGAAGAAAAAAAAAATAGTGTCCCCCCCTTTTTCCCCTTTTCCCCAAAAAAAGTTTAAAAAAAAAACCCCAGCGTTTTTTGTAAGGGTTTTATTGTTAAAAAGGGACCGGAGGGAAAGCAAAAAAAAAACCCCTTTACAATAAAAAAAAAAGGGGGGTTATAAAATTTAGGTATTTTATTATTATCAGTTTTTTCCCGGGATTTTACCCTTTTTTAAAAATTTTAAAACCCCCTTTTGGGGGCCTTTTTAAAAAAGAGGGTTTTTAAGGGGAACTATTACTTTTTTAAAATCAGGGTTTAACCGGATGCCCTTTTTTAATAAAAACCCCTTTAAAATCCCTTAAGGGGGGGTTTTATAATAAACATGTACTTTTTTTTTCCCCGTTTTGGATTTTACCCTTTTAAAAATTAAAACCCCCCTTTTTTAAGCCTTGGGGGAAAAAAAATTTTTGTTTATTTTACTTATTATTATATTGAAAAACCGGGCCCCCCGGTTAAAAAAACCCCCCTTTATAAGAAAAAAAGGGGAAAAAGGGTTTAAAAATTAAAAAATTGTATTTATTTTTTTTCGGGGGCCCCCGGAAAATTTTTCCCCTGTTTATAAAAAACCCCCTTTTTAAAAAATTTTTTTAAAAGGGGGGGTTAAATAAAACATTTCCCTTTAAAATTTTTTATCAGGGGATCCCCGGAAAAGGGAACCTGAAAAATTTAAAAAACCCCTTTAAAACCCCCCTTTAAAGGGGTTTTAAAAAATTTAAATTATGAAATTATTATTTTCAGGGGGGGGAAAAGGTTTCCTGTTTTAAAAACCCCTTTTTTAAAAACCCCCTTTTAAAAAGGGGGGTTTTAAAAAAAAAATTTTATTTTTAAAATTATCGGGGGATCCCGGGATGTATCCTTTTTAACCCCCAAACCCCTTTTTAAGTTTTAAAAGAGCCGGTTTAATGAACTAGTATTTTTTTTTCAAATTTTCCGGATTACCCTTTTAAAAATTTAAAAACCCCCCTTTTTTTAAAAACCCTTTAAAGGAAAAGGGTATAAAAAATTTTATTTTTTATCATTTTTCCCCCGGGGATGTTTTGTATAAAAAAACCCCCTTTAAAAAATCCCTTTAAAAAAAAGGAAAATAATGAATTGAAATTTTAATTTTTACCCTGAAAACCCCCGGAAAAGAAAACCTTTTTAAAATTTTTAAAACCCTTTTTAACGCCTTAAGAGACGGTTTAAAAATTTTTTTCTTTTTTAATTTTTTCAGGGGGCCCCCGGGGTTGTATCCGGGAAAAATTTAAACCCTTTTTTAAAAATTTTTTTTTTTTTTTAAAAAAGGGACGGTAAATGAACAATGTACTTTTTTTATTTTCAGGGCCCCCGGGGATGTTTCCTTTATAATCCCCCCCTTTAAATTTTTAAAGAGGGGTTTTTTAAAAAAAATTTTTATAATTTTTAAACGGGGAAAACCCGGAAAGCCCCCGGGTAAATAAACCCCCTTTTAAAACCCCTTTAAAAAGGGGAGGTTTAAAATGAACTATTACTTATTATTTTTCAGAAAAAACCCCGGGTTTTTTCCCCTGTAAAAAAACAACCCCTTTAAATTTTTAAAACTTAAAAATAAAAAAAAATTTTTATTTTTTCAGTGAAAAGGGGGATGAAACCTGTTTTAAAAAAAAACCCCCTTTTAAGGGGGGCCCCCGGTATAATGAATAAAAAACTTATTATTATAGGGTTCCCCCAAATCCCCCCCTTTTTATAAAAAACCCCCCCTTTATAATTTTTAAAAAGGGGTTTTATAATAAAACTATTTACTTTTTTTTTTCGGGGTTTTTTAAGGGTTGTATCCTGAAAAATTTTAAAACCCCCTTTTTTTTTAATTAAAAGGGGGTTTTAAAAAATTTTAAACCAAAATTAAAAATTTTTTTATTTTTTCAGTGTCCCCCGGATGTATGGGGGAAAATTTCCCCCCTTTTTTCCCCCCTTTAAAAGACCAAAAAAATTTAAATTTTATAAATTTTTATTATCAGGGGCCCCCCCGGGGAATGTACCCTTTTAAAAAAAAAAACCCCCCTTTTAAAAATTCCCTTAAAAAAGGGTAAAAAAAAAAACTTTTGACTTTTTTTTCCCCCAGTGAAAACCGGTTTTTACCCTTAAAAAAAAACCCCCCCTTTTTTAAAAACCCTTTTTAAAAAGGCTTTTGGGTTTTTATGTACTTATTATTATCAGTGTATACCGGATGTATCCTGTATAATACAACCCTTTATAACGCCTTAAGAGACGGTATAATGAAACTATGTACTTATTATTATCAGTGGATACCGGATGTATCCTGTAATAAACCCTTTATAACCCTTAAAGGGTTTATAATTTTTTTATTATCAGTTACGTGTATCCGTAATAAACCCCTTTATAATTTAAGGAGTTAATAACTATTACTTATTTTCAGTTTAACGATTTCCAATAAACCCCTTTAAACCCTTAAGGAGGTTAATAACAGTATTTTTTAATCAGTTACCGGTTACCTGTTTTAAACCCCTTTTAAGCTTAAGAACGTTTAAGAACATTATTTTTTTCTTTGGATTTCCTGTTATAAACCCCTTTTAACCTTAAAGACGTAATGAACTTTACTTTTTATCAGTTAAGATGTATCCTATAAAAACCCCTTTATATGCTTAAAACGGTAAATGAAATTATTAATTATCATAAGATTTCGATAATAAACCCCTTAAACCCTTAAGAGGGAAAAACTTATTTATTTTTCAGGAACCCGGATGTTCCTGTTAATACAACCCTTTAAAAGTTAAGAGAGGTATAATGAATTTACTTTATTTTGGAACCGGATGTACCTGTTAATAAACCCTTTTAAACGCCTTAAGAGCGGTAAAAACTGTATTATTTAATCAGTGTAAACCGGATGTACCTGTAAATAAACCCTTTATAGCTTAAAGACGGTATAATGAACTATGTACTTATTATTACAGTGGTACCGGATGTATCCTGTAAATACAACCCTTTATAATGCTTAAGAGACGGAATAAGAACTAGTACTTATTATTATCGTGTACACCGGATGTATCCTGTATAATACAACCCTTTATAATGCCTAAAGACGGTATAATGAACTATGTACTTATTATTATCAGTGGATACCGATGTATCCTGTATAATACCACCCCTTATAATGCCTTAAGAGACGGTATAATGAACTATGTACTTATTTTTATCAGTGTACACCGATGTATCCTGTATAATAAACCCTTTATAATGTCTTAAAGACGGTAAATGAACTATGTACTTATTATATAGTGGATACCGGATGTATCCTGTATAATACAACCCTTTATAATGCCTTAAGAGACGGTATAATGAACTATGTACTTATTATTATCAGTGTACACCGGATGTATCCTGTATAATACAACCCCTTTAAACGCCTTAAGAGACGGTTAATGAACTATGTACTTATTATTATCAGTGTATCCCGGATGTACCTGTATAATAAACCCCTTTATAATGCCTTAAAGAGACGGTATAATGATCTAATTACTTATTTTATCAGTGTATACCGGATGTATCCTGTATAATACAACCCTTTATAACGCCTTAAGAGACGTATATGAACTATGTACTTTATTATCAGTGTATACCGGATGTATCCTGTATAATACAACCCTTTATAACGCCTTAAGAGACGGTTAAATGATAAATGTACTTATTATTATCAGTGTATACCGGATGTATCCTGTATAATACAACCCCTTATAAGCCTTAAGAGCGGTATAATGACTATGTACTTATTATTATCAGTGTATACGGATGATCCTGTATAATACAACCCCTTATAACGCTTAAGAGACGTATAATGAACTATGTACTTATATTATAGTGATACCGGATGTATCCTGTATAATACAACCCCTTTATAAGCCTTAAGAGACGGTATAATGACTATTATTATTATATCAGTGTACACCGGATGTATCCTGTATATACAACCCCTTTATAACGCCTTAAGAGACGGTTAAATGAATATGTACTTATTATTATCAGTGTATACCGGATGTATCCTGTATAATACAACCCTTTATACGCCTTAAGAGACGGTATAATGATATGTACTTATTATTATCAGTGTACACGGATGTATCTGTATAATACAACCCCTTTATAACGCTTAAGAGACGGTAAATGACTATGTACTTATTATTATCAGTGTACCGGATGTATCCTGTATAAACAACCCCTTTATAACGCCTTAAGAGACGGTATAATGAACTATTACTATATTATCATGTAACCGGATGTATCCTGTATAATACAACCCTTTATAACGCCTTAAGAGACGGTATAATGAACTATGTACTTATTATTATCAGTGTCAACCGATGTATCCTGTATAATACAACCCTTTATAAGCCTTAAGAGACGTATAATGACTATATACTTATTATTATCAGTGTATACCGATGTATCCTGTATAATACAACCCCTTATAACGCCTTAAAGACGGTTAATGAACTATGTACTATTATTATCAGTGAAACCGGATGTATCCTGTATAATACAACCCCTTTATAACGCCTTAAGAGACGGTATAATGAACTATGTACTTATTATTATCAGGGGTATACCGGATGTATCCTGTATAATACAACCCCTTTATAATGCCTTAAGAGACGGTATAATGAACTATGTACTTATTATTATCAGTGTATACCGGATGTATCCTGTATAATACAACCCCTTTATAAGCCTTAAGAGACGGTATAATGAACTATGTACTTATTATTATCAGTGTATACCGGATGTATCCTGTATAATACAACCCCTTTATAACGCCTTAAGAGACGGTATAATGAACTATGTACTTATTATTATCAGTGTAACACGGATGTATCCTGTATAATACAACCCCTTTATAATGCCTTAAAGGACGGTATAATGACTATGTACTTATTATTATCAGTGTATACACGGATGTATCCTGTATAATACAACCCCTTTATAACGCTAAAAAAAAAAAAAAAAAAAAAAAAAAAAAAAAAAAAAAAAATGTATCCTGTTAATACAACCCCTTTATAACGCCTTAAGAGACGGTATAATGAACTATGTACTTATTATTATCAGTGTACACCGGATGTATCCTGTATAATACAACCCCCTTTTTTTTTTTTTTTTTTTTTTTTTTTTTTTTTTTTTTTTTTTTTTTTTTTTTTTTTTTTTTTTTTTTTTTTTTTTTTTTTTTTTTTTTTTTTTTTTTTTTTTTTTTTTTTTTTTTTTTTTTTTTTTTTTTTTTTTTTTTTTTTTTTTTTTTTTTTTTTTTTTTTTTTTTTTTTTTTTTTTTTTTTTTTTTTTTTTTTTTTTTTTTTTTTTTTTTTTTTTTTTTTTTTTTTTTTTTTTTTTTTTTTTTTTTTTTTTTTTTTTTTTTTTACCCCTTTATAAGCTTAAGAGACGGTATAATGAACTATGTACTTATTATTATCAGTGGACACCGGATGTATCCTGTATAATACAACCCCTTTATAATCCCTTTAAGAGACGGTATAATGAACTATGTACTTTTATTTCAGTGTACACCGGATGTATCCTGTATAATACAACCCCTTTATAACGCCTTAAGAGACGGTATAATGAACTATGTATTATTATTATCAGTGTTACCGGATGTATCCTGTATAATACAACCCCTTTATAAGCCTTAAGAGACGTATAATGACTATGTACTTTTATTATCAGTGTAACCGGATGTATCCGTATAATACAACCCCTTTTAACGCCTTAAGAGACGGTATAATGAACTATGTACTTATTATTATCAGTGTACCGGATGTATCCTGTATAATAAACCCCTTTATAAGCCTTAAGAGACGTATAATGAACTATGTACTTATTATTATCAGTTATACCGGATGTATCCTGTATAATACAACCCTTTATAAGCCTTAAGGACGGTATAATGAACTATTATTATTATATCAGTGTAACCGGATGTACCTGTATAATACAACCCCTTTATAACGCCTTAAGAGACGGTATAATGAACTATGTACTTATTATTATCAGTGTACCGGATGTATCCTGTATAATACAACCCCTTTATAACGCCTTAAGAGACGGTATAATGATCTATGTACTTATTATTATCAGTGTTACCGGATGTATCCTGTATAATACAACCCCTTTATAACGCCTTAAGAGACGGTATAAGAACTATGTACTTATTTTATCAGTGTATCCGGATGTATCCTGTAAATACAACCCCTTTATATCCCCTTTAAGAGACGTTTATATAACTATGTACTTATTATTATCAGTGTACACGGATGTATCCTGTATAATACAACCCTTTATAACGCCTTAAGAGACGGTATAATGACTATGTACTTATTATTATCAGTGTATACCGGTGTATCCTGTATAATACAACCCCTTTATAACGCCTTAAGAGACGGTATAATGAACTATGTACTTATTATTACAGTGTCACCGGATGTATCCTGTATAATACAACCCCTTTATAATGCCTTAAGAGACGGTATAATGAACTATGTACTTATTATTATCAGTGGATACCGGATGTATCCTGTATAATACAACCCCTTTATAATGCCTTAAGAACGGTATAATGAACTATGTACTTATTATTATCGTGTATACCGGATGTATCCTGATATACAACCCCTTTATAACGCCTTAAGAGACGGTATAATGAACTATGTACTTATTATTATCAGTGTATACCGGATGTATCCTGTATAATACAACCCCTTTATAATGCCTTAAGAGACGGTATAATGAACTATGTACTTATTATTATCAGTGTACACCGGATGTATCCTGTATAATACAACCCCTTTATAACGCCTTAAGAGACGGTATAATGAACTATATACTTATTATTATCAGTGTAACCGGATGTATCCTGTATAATACAACCCCTTTATAACGCCTTAAGAGACGGTATAATGAACTATATACTTATATTATCAGTGTACACCGATGTATCCTGTATAATACAACCCCTTTATAATGCCTTAAGAGACGGTATAATGAACTATGTACTTATTATTATCAGTGTATACCGGATGTATCCTGTATAATACAACCCCTTTATAACGCCTTAAGAGACGGTATAATGAACTATGTACTTATTATTATCAGTGTATACCGGATGTATCCTGTATAATACAACCCCTTTATAACCCTTAAGAGACGGTATAATGAACTATATACTTATTATTATCAGTGTATACCGGATGTATCCTGTATAATACAACCCCTTTATAAGCCTTAAGAGACGGTATAATGAACTATATACTTATTATTATCAGTGTATCACCGGATGTATCCTGTATAATACAACCCCTTTATAAGCCTTAAGAGACGGTATAATGAACTATGTACTTATTATTATCAGTGTATACCGGATGTATCCTGTATAATACAACCCCTTTATAACGCCTTAAGAGACGGTATAATGAACTATATACTTATTATTATCAGTGTACACCGGATGTATCCTGTATAATACAACCCCTTTATAATGCCTTAAGAGACGGTATAATGAACTATTACTTATTATTATCAGTGTATACCGGATGTATCCTGTATAATACAACCCCTTTATAACGCCTTAAGAGACGGTATAATGAACTATGTACTTATTATTATCAGTGTATACCGGATGTATCCTGTATAATACAACCCCTTTATAATGCCTTAAGAGACGGTATAATGAACTATGTACTTATTATTATCAGTGTATACGGATGTATCCTGTATAATACAACCCCTTTATAACGCCTTAAGAGACGGTATAATGAACTATGTACTTATTATTATCAGTGTATACCGGATGTATCCTGTATAATACAACCCCTTTATAAGCCTTAAGAGACGGTATAATGACTATGTACTTATTATTATCAGTGATATACCGGATGTATCCTGTATAATACAACCCCTTTATAATGCCTTAAGAGACGGTATAATGACTATGTACTTATTATTATCAGTGTATACCGGATGTATCCTGTATAATACAACCCCTTTATAACGCCTTAAGAGACGGTATAATGATCTATGTACTTATTATTATCAGTGTATACCGGATGTATCCTGTATAATACAACCCCTTTATAATGCCTTAAGAGACGGTATAATGATCTATGTACTTATTATTATCAGTGTATACCGGATGTATCCTGTATAATACAACCCCTTTATAATGCCTTAAGAGACGGTATAATGATCTATGTACTTATTATTATCAGTGTACACCGGATGTATCCTGTATAATACAACCCCTTTATAATGCCTTAAGAGACGGTATAATGAACTATGTACTTATTATTATCAGTGTATACCGGATGTATCCTGTATAATACAACCCCTTTATAACGCCTTAAGAGACGGTATAATGAACTATATACTTATTATTATCAGTGTATACCGGATGTATCCTGTATAATACAACCCCTTTATAACGCCTTAAGAGACGGTATAATGAACTATATACTTATTATTATCAGTGTAACCGGATGTATCCTGTATAATACAACCCCTTTATAATGCCTTAAGAGACGGTATAATGATCTATGTACTTATTATTATCAGTGTATACCGGATGTATCCTGTATAATACAACCCCTTTATAACGCCTTAAGAGACGGTATAATGAACTATGTACTTATTATTATCAGTGTATACCGGATGTATCCTGTATAATACAACCCCTTTATAACGCCTTAAGAGACGGTATAATGAACTATATACTTATTATTATCAGTGTACACCGGATGTATCCTGTATAATACAACCCCTTTATAACGCCTTAAGAGACGGTATAATGAACTATGTACTTATTATTATCAGTGTACACCGGATGTATCCTGTATAATACAACCCCTTTATAATGCCTTAAGAGACGGTATAATGACTATGTACTTATTATTATCAGTGTAACCGGATGTATCCTGTATAATACAACCCCTTTATAACGCCTTAAGAGACGGTATAATGAACTATTACTTATTATTATCAGTGTATACCGGATGTATCCTGTATAATACAACCCCTTTATAATGCCTTAAGAGACGGTATAATGAATCTATTACTTATTATTATCAGTGTATACCGGATGTATCCTGTATAATACAACCCCTTTATAAGCCTTAAAGACGGTATAATGATACTATGTACTTATTATTATCAGTGTATACCGGATGTATCCAGTATAATACAACCCTTTATAATGCCTTAAGAGACGGTATAATGATCTATGTACTTATTATTATCAGTGTACACCGGATGTATCCTGTATAATACAACCCCTTTATAATGCCTTAAGAGACGGTATAATGAACTATGTACTTATTATTATCAGTGTATACCGGATGTATCCTGTATAATACAACCCCTTTATAAGCCTTAAGAGACGGTATAATGATCTATGTACTTATTATTATCAGTGTATACCGGATGTATCCTGTATAATACAACCCCTTTATAATGCCTTAAAGACGGTATAATGATCTATGTACTTATTATTATCAGTGTACACCGGATGTATCCTGTATAATACAACCCCTTTATAATGCCTTAAGAGACGGTATAATGATCTATGTACTTATTATTATCAGTGTATACCGGATGTATCCTGTATAATACAACCCCTTTATAATGCCTTAAGAGACGGTATAATGATCTATGTACTTATTATTATCAGTGTAACCGGATGTATCCTGTATAATACAACCCCTTTATAACGCCTTAAAGAGACGGTATAATGAACTATGTACTTATTATTATCAGTGTATAACCGGATGTATCCTGTATAATACAACCCCTTTATAATGCCTTAAGAGACGGTATAATGATCTATGTACTTATTATTATCAGTGTACACCGGATGTATCCTGTATAATACAACCCCTTTATAACGCCTTAAGAGACGGTATAATGAACTATGTACTTATTATTATCAGTGTACACCGGATGTATCCTGTATAATACAACCCCTTTATAATGCCTTAAGAGACGGTATAATGATCTATGTACTTATTATTATCAGTGTACACCGGATGTATCCTGTATAATACAACCCCTTTATAACGCCTTAAGAGACGGTATAATGAACTATGTACTTATTATTATCAGTGTATACCGGATGTATCCTGTATAATACAACCCCTTTATAATGCCTTAAGAGACGGTATAATGATCTATGTACTTATTATTATCAGTGTATACCGGATGTATCCTGTATAATACAACCCCTTTATAATGCCTTAAAAGACGGTATAATGAACTATGTACTTATTATTATCAGTGTATACCGGATGTATCCTGTATAATACAACCCCTTTATAATGCCTTAAGAGACGGTATAATGAACTATGTACTTATTATTATCAGTGTAACCGGATGTATCCTGTATAATACAACCCCTTTATAACGCCTTAAAAGACGGTATAATGAACTATAAGGACAGATCACCGGTTTGTATGGAAAGCCTTTATTGTGCCTTCTCTGAATTAAAGCGGCTTATTGCTTCCGCCCTGCCTTGGGCATCCCGGACTATACTCCACCGTTCCATTTGTATGTATCTGAGAATGAAGGACACGCAGCAGGTGTACTTATACAATCACATGGCAATAGGCAACGACCAGTGGGCTATTATTCGGCCCGCCTCGACCCCGTGGCCTGAGCATCACCAAGTTGCATGAGAGCAGTTCACACCACTCACTCGTTGCTTGACAAGACAGCAGACATAATTCTTGGACATGAAACACATATTTTTGCCCCGCATGATATTGCAGCGATACTAACACTCCAACAGCCAAGACATTTGACTGTACAACGATATTTACGGCTGCAGTGTTTACTCCTTTTACCTGACTATATCAACTTGTATCGCTGTGCTACAATCAACCCCGCTACTTTACTCCCGGTCCCCAAGAAAGATGGCAGTGATGAGGATTATCTCCAACATGATTGTTCCAACTTCTGACTGAAGAAACAGCTTCTCCGCCAAGTGTCAGTGAGAATCCATTTCCAAATACCGATCTGGTGTTATACACGGATGATTCAAGATATGCTGATGAGTTTAGAAGATTCCACACGGGATATGCTGTCACCACAGAGGACACTGTAGTGCACGCAGCTGCGCTCCCGCCATCACAGTCAGCACAAGAAGCAGAACTTCAGGCTCTGTCTACTACATGTACTTTGGCCAAAGACAGACGGGCTAATATATACACGGACTCATGATATGCATTTGGTATTGCTCACGATTTTGGAGCTCTATAAGCCAATCGAGGATTTTTACTACTGCCGGAACTCCAGTGAAAAATGCTTAAGCTGTTAAAACCCTCATGGAATCGATCAAATTGCCTACTCAGGTGGCCATTATCAAAGTCAAGGTGCACGGTCCTAGGAACAATCCACAGACTATTGGCAACGCATTTGCGGATATGCAAGCAAAGGCCGCTGCTCTTCTGCCCGTTGAACTAACCATACCAACTATGGTGACCACACGCTCTCAGCGTAAACAGTTGCAAGAGATCCTGACTCTACAAGAACCTGATGATCTACAACAGACTGAGGTTTTCTGCCAGACCCCGCGAGACCGCTTAATGACAATGCAGAGAATGTCTCCAAAAGAAGAGGTGAAGCAGTGGAAGGCTGATGGGGCACGTATGGACAATGGTCTCTGGAAAAAGGACCAACTTGTGTGTTTCCCTAAGCGGATGTACCCTGCTATTGCTACATGGGCACATGGACCTATACATCGAGAAAAAAAAACAAAAAACAGGCCCTAGCCCTGGTACAAAAATTCTACTGGGCTCCAGGTATTTCTACAGTCCTGACAGCACTCAACCGTGCATGTAATATCTGTCAGACCTGCAATCCCGGTCAACTTCAACGTGTACCTACGAAACACCTTGCTAAGCCCGACTATCCTTTCCAAAGACTTCAGGTGGACCATATCACGCTGCCTAAGTCTGGAAGGTATGAATATTGTCTGGTGGTTGTCGATACGTTCTCCAGTTGGCCGGCAGCATTCCCTGTTACCAACATGACTGCAAAGACCACAGCGAAGAAACTGGTGATGGAAGTCATCTGCAGATATGGAGTTCCAGAAGTCGTTGAAAGTGACCAAGGTCCGGCTTTTTCTTCTCATGTGTATCAGGAGGTTCTGACAATGTTTGGATCCACTGTAGCCCTCCATACTCCGTACTATCCACAATCCATGGTGAAAGTTGAGAGGTTGAACGACACACTGAGGGGACAATTGACCAAAATGATGCAGGAGACTACTGCTCTATGGCCAGAGCTCCTACCCATTGTACTATACTACATTTGTACTATCCCTATTGTAAAACATGGCCTGTCCCTATATGAGATATTGTTTGGTGCTAGGACCACAGTTGCAAATTTCCAGTCTCAGTAGTTATCAGAAGAAACTGACCGTACTGTTCAATATGTTATTCAGATTAGTGAAAATCTTGCTAACATCTATGCTCTAGTTTCTTCTTCTCTTCCAGATTCAGCAGAAACCGATATTTGTTATAATTTGAAGTCTGATGATTTTGTGGTTGTGAAAAGGCATGTCAGAAAACACGGACTAGAGCCCTTGTATGACGGTCCCTATTAAGTTCTCCTCATCACCCCTACGTCAGTGAAACTGGAAGGAAGGCAGATGTGGATCCACGTATCGCACTGCAAGCTGGTTAAACAAGCCAATAGCAAATAAAGGGGACATAATGTTTTGGTTTTTCGTATTTTCTATGTTATTGGTAACCACATGGGACAGCCTAAATTCCCCAATGTCCTTGAATAATAAGTTTATACAATATTATGAAAAAATTGAGACATTTGTTGGACAATTCCCAGTCTCTGGCAGATATTTTCTCTTTTCTTAATCCAGCCAATTGGTTCAAAGGAATTGGGGGCTAGATAGCTGGAATCTTGCAAAGTTTGTTACACATCACTGCCTTTATTCTTGTTAAGTATGTAATATTAAAACTTGTTTTTTTTTGGTGTATTTCTGTATGTATTAGGAAATTCTGCACTAGGACAGCTAATGATGATACCAAAGGCATTGTTACCCCTGCTCTTCTCTACACCGATTTTAAGAAGTTATCTGATGAAGATGTTGAAGCCAAGCGCATGGCTACCTTCAAAAGATCCCCACCGTTAGCAAAAATTGTTATTCGTAAATTATAGCATACAGGGGGGATGGGCACGCCGCAACAGACATGTCTGGTAACATGGCATCAGATATGTGAAGACCAGTACCCTCGAGCTTATAGCTTGGGATAGTATCTCTGATGCTGGACATAAGTTAACAAAATTTATCTAGGGGGGATTGTGAAGGGTTAAACCAAGATCAAAACCATTTTGTGCTTGTAATTCCATCTTGTCGTTTATGAGATAAATTCTGTTACTAGGCTATAGCTCATGACTGTTATAAAGCCAAACTGTTCTTCTACTCGAGTAAAGGTTACGGTTGTAATAAAACCAGATTGTTCTAGCCTGATCAAGATATGAGACCTTGGGTTGTATCATTGTATAAAACTCAGAAGAAAGAGAGGGACAATGGCGTATTCTATGTTACGTGGATACGGCCATATATGTAGTTTCCGGTCTTTCTGTATTTTCATAGGTTAATTGTTGCAAGTATGTTTTTATACTATTGGTTGAAGTACAAACTTGCTAAATACTATAAAAGGGATGATGTAATAAATGGGGTAGGAATCTGCCTTGATTCTCCCAAACAGAGACATGTTGTCTCCGTCTGGTCATTTTCAGTTGCTAGCAACATCCTGTGGATTAATTTGGAAATCACTTGGTCAACCGTGAAGGGTCACTTAGATCCTACCTGGACAATTCCACCATCTAACGGCAGCAGAGACGTTTCCACCCGACACATTCCCTGTACGCAGATACGCCCAGTATACAGACCCTTATACGCAGACCCTTACACGCCCAGTATACAGACCCTTATACGCAGATCCTTACACGCCCAGTATACAGACCCTTATACGCAGACCCTCACACGCCCAGTATACAGACCCTTATACGCAGACCCTCACACGCCCAGCATACAGACGCTAATACGCAGACCCTCACACGCCCAGCATAAAGACGTTTATACGCAGACCCTTACACGCCCAGTATACTGACGCTTATACGCAGACCCTTACACGCCCAGTATACAGACCCTTATACGTAGACCCTTACTCGCCCAGTATACAGACCCTTATACGCAGACCCTTACAGGCCCAGTATATAGACCCTTATACGCAGACCCTCACACGCCCAGTATACAGACGCTTATAAGCAGACCCTCACACGCCCAGTATACAGACGCTTATATGCAGACCCTCACACGCTCAGTATACAAACGTTTATACGCAGACCCTTACACGCCCAGTATACAGACCCTTATACGTAGACCCTTACTCGCCCAGTATACAGACCCTTATAGGCCCAGTATATAGACCCTTATACACAGACCCTTACACGCCCAGTATACAGACCCTTACACGCCCAGTATACAGAACCTTACTCGCCCAGTATACAGACCCTTACACGCCCAGTATAGACGTTTATACGCAGACCGTTACACGCCCAGTATACAGACCCTTACACGCCCAGTATACAGACGTTTATACGCAGACCCTCACGCCCAGTATACAGACACTTATACACAGACCCTCACATGCCCAGTATACAGACCCTTATATGCAAACCCTCACATGCCCAGTATACAGACCCTTATACGCAGACCCTCACACGCCCAGTATACAGACGTTTATACGCAGACCCTCACGAACAGTATACAGACCCTTATACACAGACCCTCACACGCCAAGTATACAGACCCATATACACAGACCCTCACACGGCCAGTATACAGACCCTTATACACAGACCCTCACACGCCCAGTATACAGACCCTTATACACAGACCCTCACACGCCCAGTATACAGACCCTTATACACAAACCCTCACACGCCCAGTATACAGACCCTTATACGCAGACCCTCACACGCCCAGTATACAGACCCTTATACGCCCAGTATATAGACCCTTATACAGACCCTCACACGCCCAGTATACAGACGTTTATACGCAGACCCTTACACGCCCAGTATACAGACCCTTACACGTCCAGTATACAGACGCTTATACGCAGACCCTTACATGCCCAGTATACAGACCCTTATACGCAGACCCTCACACGCCCAGTATACAGACGTTTATACGCAGACCCTCACGAACAGTATACAGACCCTTATACACAGACCCTCACACGCCAAGTATACAGACCCATATACACAGACCCTCACACGGCCAGTATACAGACCCTTATACACAGACCCTCACACGCCCAGTATACAGACCCTTATACACAGACCCTCACACGCCCAGTATACAGACCCTTATACGCAGACCCTCACACGCCCAGTATACAGACGCTTATACAGACCCTCACACGCCCAGTATACAGACCCTTAAACGCAGACCGTTACACGCCCAGTATACAGACGTTTATATGCAGACCCTCACGCCCAGTATACAGACCCTTATACACAGACCCTCACACGCCCAATATACAGACCCTTATACACAGACCCTCACACGCCCAGTATACAGACCCTTATACACAGACCCTCACACGCCCAGTATACAGACCCTTATACACAAACCCTCACACGCCCAGTATACAGACCCTTATACGCAGACCCTCACACGCCCAGTATACAGACCCTTATACGCCCAGTATATAGACCCTTATACACAGACCCTCACAACGCCCAGTATACAGACGCTTATACGCAGACCCTCACTGTAAGGTTCTTTGTCTCTGTTGACATGTTCATTGAAACTCAGTTTTCCGTCGGCCATTTTGCTTTCTGTCTTGCTGCAGCTATCTTGCCCTCAGTTAATATGGAGTTTCCAGTTTTCATGTTCCCGCCCTGATTCTTCCCTCTTGCTTCTTAAGCAGCCTCAGCTGAGCAATCAGTGCTCCTGAATCAAGCCTCAGTCAGTCTGTGACCTGACTCCTGGAAGCCTTGGACTTGTACTCCAGCTATTCCCTACTGAGGAACCTTGGAACACTTTTGGACTCTGGAAACCTGCTGTTTGGTGAATCCATGTTTGCAGAGGAATTACGGTACAGAGAAGAGATCCTGAACCTGCTTTGGAGATTTATTGTAGTGCTTGAAGTTACTCTGGCCTGCTGTGTCTCCTGTCGCTGTTCCTGCAAACTGTGTGAACTTTTCAGCATGCTTGTATGAAGTAATACAAGTCATTTCATATCAACCTATGTCTCCTGTGTTTTCCTCGCACCCAAGCACAAGACGCTATAGGAACTGTACACTATACATGACAAGATTCAGGAGCCAATGTTTAGTGTCTGCTGGGTCTGGGAAAGCCGTGTCTGCTGTGACTGTGGATATCAGATGTCCGTTTAATACCTTATGTGATGACAGTGGTTGTGACTTCTCACAACCATTCCAGGTGAGCGCATTCCCTTAAAATTTTACTCTGCAGTGTTACCACAGGTAAACACTATTGTTTTTTTTTTTTCCTTTCCTCTTCTCCTTCCAGCACTTCTGCCTTAAAAGATCTGGAAGATGGAGGCCCGCATAAAGGAACTTTGCGGAGTGACTGATTCAATCCATGCAGATATACAGACTTTAAAGACCCGTTTTGCAAGCCTACAGGACCTCACTAATCATAATTTGCAAGTGTTTGGACAGACTACCCAGGAATTGCGAGCCAGGATTGAGGTTCTAGAGGAACGAGTCCAGGCTCCTGCCATAACCCCAAGTTCTGGGATCTCCAAATTACCTCCTTTTCGTTTTGGCGGTGAACGTGAGAAATTCAGGGGATTTATTAATCAATGCAATCTATTTTTCTCTGCACATGCTTCACAATTTCCCACTGAACGATCCAAAGTGCTTACTATAATCATGTTGCTTACCAATAAGGCTTTGATGTGGGCAAACCCTCTGATTGAGACTGAGGATGATTGTTTGAATCACCTTGATGCTTTTATTTCAGCCATGGGGCAGGTGTTTGATGACCCCAATCGAGGTGCAACAGCTGAAGCAGCCATGTTAACTTTGCGCCAAGGTAAGCGTTCAGTAGCCGAATATGCCCTGGATTTCAGGAGATGGGCTCTTGATACCACTTGGGACACTTCCGCCAAAAAATCTATTTTTCGGAAAGGGTTGTCTCCACTGATTAAGGATGAACTTGCTCGTGCCGACCCTCCCACTGCGTTAGGTGACTTTATTAACTATTGTATCCGTATTGATGCTCGTCTGACTGAACGCAGACAAGAGAGATGGTTCGAAAATAATCGCACTAACCTTTTACTACCTCCCTCCTCAGCTAAGGAACCTTTGAGTAGGATCACAAGGGAACCAGAACCTGAACCCATGCAGGTGGACTCTTTACAAAGACGGGTTAGTGATGCACGCAAAGAACATCGTATAAAGGAAAATCTATGTTTTTACTGTGGTAAGTCAGGGCACTTCATTATAAACTGCCCCAGCCGTTCTCGTAAGACTACTGCAGCAGTCATTCACTGTGAGTGTTGCGAGAGGAGCTCTGTCATGTCTGAGCCTCAGGCTCCAGAGATATCTGCTGCAAGAGATCTTGATTTCTCGGACTTAAACTCTGTTAGTTCTGGGGACGATGACGGTATAAACGCTGCAATTTTTCAAGCTTCCTCAGCGGTGTCCCAGCTGAGTTGTAAAAGAAACAATTCTCATTGCTTCCTTTCCATCAAACTCTGGGTTGACTCAGTCTGGGTGTCTAGCTCTGCTATGATCGACTCAGGAGCAAGTGGAAATTTTATGGATATCTCCTTTGCTCTGAAACAGGGGATACGTTCAGTGAAGAAGGCTACTCCAGTACAGATGGAGACTGTGGATGGCTCTCTACTGACTTCTGGACCAGTGGATCAAGAAACAGAGCCTTTGAGGGTCCTTATGGGTAAAGATCATCAGGAGAAAATGTCTTTTATGCTTATCTCTTCTCCCCACTTTCCCATTATTCTAGGGCTACCATGGCTGCAGGCGCAGAATCCTACGATTAACTGGGAGACCAAGGAATTACACTTTCCAGAGAAACAGATGAGTCAAGGAGTTTCAGCTTGCTCTGTTCCTAAAGGAACCATGTCAGTCCCTGAACTACCAGCTGTATACCAGGACTATGTGGATTTATGTGACAAGAAGAACGCTGATCAGCTTCCTCCTCACCGTCCATATGATTGTCCAATTGAATTATTGCCTGGAGCCGAGATACCTTTTGGTAAGATCTACCCCCTAGCGGGGCCCGAGCTAAAAGCTTTGAAGGATTATATAGACGAAAATTTAGCCAAGGGCTTCATACGCCCCTCTTCATCTCCCGCAGGTGCACCCATCTTCTTTGTGAAGAAGAAAGATGGATCTCTGAGACCCTGCATAGACTATAGGGAACTCAATAAGGTTACTATTAGAAACCGTTATCCATTGCCTTTAATCCCTGAACTGTTGGAGAGAGTGCGGCATGCCAAAATGTTCTCTAAACTGGATCTCCGTGGGGCCTATAACTTGGTCCGTATTAGACCTGGGGATGAATGGAAGACTGCATTCAGGTCACGCTATGGACACTTTGAATATCTAGTTATGCCTTTTGGTCTGAGTACCGCCCCAGCCACTTTCCAACACTTCCTGAATGATATCTTCAGGGATCTCCTAGATACATTTGTGGTGATTTATCTGGATGATATTCTAATTTTTTCTAACTCCACAGAGGAACATCATGGACATGTGAGAATGGTCTTAGAACGCCTAAGACAAAACCATCTCTACATCAAACTTGAAAAGTGTGAATTCCATAGGACCGAAATTCAATTTCTGGGGTATGTACTATCTACGCAAGGGATTAGTATGGATGGAAGCAAGACCCAAGATATCAAGGATTGGCCAATTCCTAGAAATGTGAAGGAGGTGCAGCGTTTCATCGGGTTTGCCAACTTCTATAGACGTTTCATTAAGAATTTTTCTGAGGTAGTGTCACCTATCACCCAACTTACCCGGAAACAGTCTAGGTTCTCCTGGACCCCGCAAGCTCAGAAAGCATTTTCCTGTTTAAAGGATAAATTTACCACCGCACCTATCTTATTACATCCCAACCCCGAGCTTGCCTTCATAATAGAGGTGGATGCTTCAGACTGTGCCGTTGGAGCTATACTCTCTCAGAGAACAGGTGAGAAGAATGTCTTGCATCCCTGTGCCTTCTTTTCCCAGCAGTTGTCTTCGGCTGAGAGGAACTACGATGTGGGCAATAGAGAATTGTTGGCCATTATTGCCGCCTTCAAAGAATGGAGACACCTTCTTCAGGGAGCTGCACAGCAAATAGTCGTCCTGACAGACCATCGTAACCTTGAATTTATCAGGTCGGCTAAGTGCCTGACTCCTCGCCAGGCTCGCTGGAATCTTTTCCTAAACCAATTTAAATTTTGTCATTTCTTATAGACCAGGATCGCGCAATGGAAAGGCTGATGCACTCTCTAGGATTCATTCAGCAGAGACACGTCCACTTACTCCTCCTAAGACTATTCTTCCTGACTCTAGATTCCTGGGAGTGATTCATAATCAAGACCTACTTAAGGACATCAAGGAAGCATACCATGCGGATTCTTTGTTGGCTCAACCCCCAAGGGACGTAAGTCTTGTCTTTAAGAATGGTGTGTGGATTCAGGGACAACGTCTGTATATACCTGAAACAGTCAGATTAAGAGTATTGCAACTCATCCACGATTCCAAGATAGCTGGGCATAGGGGAATTCTAAAGACACAAGAATTTCTTTCTCGTTTCTTTTGGTGGCCCACTTACAGGAAAGATGTTTTAAACTATGTCACTTCATGTGAAGTCTGTGCAAGATGCGAAACACCTCGCTCCTCACCAACTGGTCTGTTACAGCCTCTTCCCACCCCGTCCCGCCCGTGGGGATCCATTTCTATGGACTTCATTGTGGAGTTACCAACCTCTCTAGGGAAGAACACCATTCTAGTGGTGGTTGATCGTCTAACAAAGGCAGCTCATTTTATCCCTTGTGTCGGCTTACCCACTGCAAAACAGACATCAGACTTGATGATTAAGAATGTGTTTCGCTTACATGGAGTACCGGATGAGGTCATTTCGGATCGAGGGGTGCAATTCACTTCAAGGTTTTGGCAAAATTTCTGTGCAGCATTGGACATTAAAGTAAACCTTTCTTCTGCTTTTCATCCCCAGACTAATGGACAGACAGAACGAACCAATCAGACCCTGGAGCAGTATCTCCGCTGTTTTATCTGCCACCTACAGGATGATTGGGTGGATCTACTTCCACTGGCTGAGTTCTCTTATAACAACTCTCAGAGTGCCTCCACTAAGCAGTCTCCTTTTTACTCCAATCTAGGTTATCATCCTAACATTCTTCCTCGATTTCCCATAGATACGCCCTTGCCAGCAGTGGCTGAAAGAATCACTTCTTTACAAAAGAATATGGATCTTCTAAAGGAAAATCTAGAATTGGCTCAGGAAAGGTACAAGAAAGCAGCAGATAAATTTCGTAAACCTGCACCAGCTTTCAAGGTAGGAGATTTGGTCTGGCTGTCAACCAGAAATCTTAAATTAAAGATTCCATCGTCTAAATTGGGACATAAGTACATTGGACCTTATAAGATCAGTAAGATTATAAGTGCTGTTGCTTGTCGTCTTCAACTGCCCAGAACTATGAGAATCCACCCTGTCTTTCATGTATCCCTACTAAAGGCTGCGACACCCAATACGTTTCCTGGACGTTCTTCTCCTTGCCCTGACCCAGTGCTGGTCGATGGTCAGGAAGAATTTATGGTGGAAAGGATTCTAGATTCCAGGTTGTACAGAAATCAGTTGCAATATTTGATTAAATGGCAGGGCTACCCAGTGGAGGACAACTCATGGGAACCAGTCAATAATGTAAATGCTCCTCGCCTGCTCCGCCAGTTTCATCAGAGGTACCCTGACAAGCCTGGTCTGAGGTCATCCGGAGGTTGTCCCTAAGGGGGGAGTAATGTAAGGTTCTTTGTCTCTGTTGACATGTTCCTTGAAACTCAGTTTTCCGTCGGCCATTTTGCTTTCTGTCTTTCTGCAGCTCTTGCCCTCAGTTAATATGGAGTTTCCAGTTTTCATGTTCCCGCCCTGATTCTTCCCTCTTGCTTCTTAAGCAGCCTCAGCTGAACAATCAGTGCTCCTGAATCAAGCCTCAGTCAGTCTGTGACCTGACTCCTGGAAGCCTTGGACTTGTACTCCAGCTATTCCCTACTGAGGAACCTTGGAACACTTTTGGACTCTGGAAACCTGCTGTTTGGTGAATCCATGTTTGCAGAGGAATTACGGTACAGAGAAGAGATCCTGAACCTGCTTTGGAGATTTATTGTAGTGCTTGAAGTTACTCTGGCCTGCTGTGTCTCCTGTCGCTGTTCCTGCAAACTGTGTGAACTTTTCAGCATGCTTGTATGAAGTAATACAAGTCATTTCATTTCAACCTATGTCTCCTGTGTTTTCCTCGCACCCAAGCACAAGACGCTATAGGAACTGTACACTATACATGACACTCACACGCCCAGTATACAGACGCTTATACAGACCCTCACACGCCCAGTATACAGACCCTTATACGCAGACCGTTACACGCCCAGTATACAGACCCTTAAACGCAGACCGTTACACGCCCAGTATACAGACGTTTATATGCAGACCCTCACGCCCAGTATACAGACCCTTATACACAGACCCTCACACGCCCAGTATACAGACCCTTATACGCAGACCCTCACACGCCCAGTATACAGACCCTTATACGCAGACCCTCACACGCCCAGTATACAGACCCTTGTACGCAGACCCTCACACGCCCAGTATACAGACCCTTATACGCAGACCCTCACACGCCCAGTATACAGACCCTTATACGCAGACCCTCACACGCCCAGTATACAGACCCTTATACACAGACCCTCACACGCCCAGTATACAGACCCTTATACACAAACCCTCACACGCCCAGTATACAGACCCTTATACGCAGACCCTCACACGCCCAGTATACAGACCCTCACACGCCCAGTATACAAACGCTTATATGCAGACCCTTACACGCCCAGTATACAGACCCTTATACGCAGACCGCTACACACCCAGTATACAGACGCTTATACGCAGACCCTTACACGCCCAGTATACAGACCCTTATACGCAGACCGCTACACACCCAGTAAACAGACCCTTACACGCCCAGAATACAGACCCTTATACGCAGACTCACACGCCCAGTATACAGACCCTTATACGCAGACCGTTACACACCCAGTATACAGACGTTTATACACAGACCCTCACACGCCCAGTAAACAGACCCTTATACGCAAACCCTCACACGCCCAGTATACAGACCCTTATACGCAGACCCTCACACGTCCAGTATACAGACCCTTATACACAGACCCTCAAACGCCCAGTAAACAGACCCTTATACACAGACCCTCACACGCCCAGTAAACAGACCCTTATACACAAACCCTCACACGCCCAGTAAACAGACCCTTATATGCAGACCGTTACACGCCCAGTATACAGACGTTTATACGCAGACCCTCACACGCCCAGTATACAGACCCTTATACACAGACCCTCACACGCCCAGTAAACAGACCCTTATACACAGACCCTCACACGCCCAGTAAACAGACCCTTATATGCAGACCGTTACACGCCCAGTATACAGACGTTTATACACAGACCCTCACACGCCTAGTATACAGACCCTTATACGCAGACCCTTACACGTCCAGTATACAGACCCTTATACGCAGACCCTCACACGCCCAGTATACAGACCCTTATACGCAGACCCTTACACGCCCAGTATACAGACGTTTATACACAGACCCTCACACGCCCAGTATACAGACCCTTATACGCAGACCCTTACACGCCCAGTATACAGACCCTTATACGCAGACCCTCACACGCCCAGTATACAGACCCTTATACGCAGACCGTTACACGCCCAGTATAGACGTTTATACACAGACCCTCACACGCTCAGTATACAGACCCTTATACGCAGACCCTTACACGCCCAGTATACAGACCCTTATACGCAGACCCTTACACGCCCAGTATACAGACCCTTATACGCAGACCCTCACACGCCCAGTATACAGACCCTTATACGCAGACCCTTACACGCCCAGAATAGACGCTTATACGCAGACCCTCACACGCCCAGTATACTGACCCTTATATGCAGACCCTCACACGCCCAGTATACAGACCCTTATACGCCCAGTATACAAACGCTTATATGCAGACCCTTACACGCCCAGTATACAAACCCTTATAAGCAGACCCTCACACGCCCAGTATACAGACCCTTACATGCCCAGTATACAGACCCTTATACGCAGACCCTCACACGCCCAGTATACAGACCCTTATACACAGACCCTCACACGCCCAGTATACAGACGCTTATACACAGACCCTCACACGCCCAGTATACAGACGCTTATACACAGACCCTCACACGCCCAGTATACAGACCCTCACACGCCCAGTATACAGACCCTTATACACAGACCCTCACACGCCCAGTATACAGACACTTATACACAGACCCTCACACGCCCAGTATACAGACCCTTATACACAGACCCTCACACGCCCAGTATACAGACCCTTATACACAGACCCTTACACGGCCAGTATACAGACGCTTATACACAGACCCTCACACGCCCAGTATACAGACCCTTATACACAGACCCTCACACGCCCAGTATACAGACCCTTACATGCCCAGTATACAGACCCTTATACACAGACCCTCACACGCCCAGTATACAGACCTTTACACGCCCAGTATACAGACCCTTACACGCCCAGTATACAGACCCTTATAAGCAGACCCTTACATGCCCAGTATACAGACGCTTATACGCAGACCCTCACACGCCCAGTATACAGACCCTTATACGCAGACCCTCACACGCCCAGTATACAGACGCTTATACACAGACCCTCACACGCCCAGTATACAGACCCTTATACACAGACCCTCACACGCCCAGTATACAGACCCTTATACACAGACCCTTACACGGCCAGTATACAGACCCTTTTACACAGACCCTCACAAGCCCAGTATACAGACCCTTATACACAGACCCTCACACGCCCAGTATACAGACCCTTACACGCCCAGTATACAGACCCTTATACACAGACCCTCACACGCCCAGTATACAGACCCTCACACGCCCAGTATACAGACCCTTACACGCCCAGTATACAGACCCTTATACGCAGACCCTCACACACCCAGTATAAAGATCCTTATACGCAGACCCTCACACGCCCAGTATACAGACCCTTATACGCAGACCCTCACACACCCAGTATACAGACCCTTATACGCAGACCCTCACACGCCCGTATACAGACCCTTATACGCAGACCCTCACACGCCCAGTATACAGACCCTTATACGTAGACCCTTACTCGCCCAGTATACAGACCCTTATACGCAGACCCTTACAGGCCCAGTATATAGACCCTTATACGCAGACCCTCACACGCCCAGTATACAGACCCTTATACGCAATGTGCACACAAAGTTAGGGAAAAAAAATTCAGTTTACAAGAACGCCGCGCCTCTGAGCTCTGCAGACCCCCTCCCCTCATCACACCACCCACTCCCTTCATCACACACCACACCCTCCCCTCATCACACACGTGCCCCTCATCACACACCGCCCCCTCCCCTCATCACACACCGCCCCCTCCCCTCATCACACACGGCCCTCTCCCCTCATCACACACGGCCCTCTCCCCTCATCACACACCGCCCCCTCCCCTCATCACACACCGCCCCCTCCCTCATCACACACCGCCCCCTCCCCTCATCACACACCGCCCCTCCCCTCATCACACACCGCCCCCTCCCCTCATCACACACCGCCCCCTCCCCTCATCACACACCGCCCCCTCCCCTCATCACACACCGCCCCCTCATCACACACCGCCCCCTCATCACACACGTGCCCCCTCCCCTCATCACACACGTGCCCCCTCCCCTCATCACACACCGCCCCCTCCCCTCATCACACACCGCCCCCTCCCCTCATCACACACCGCCCTCTCCCCTCATCACACACCGCCCCCTCCCCTCATCACACACCGCCCTCTCCCTCATCACACACGGCCCCCTCCCCTCACACACCGCCCCCTCCCCTCATCACACACCGCCCCCTCCCCTCACACACCGCCCCCTCCCCTCATCACACACCGCCCCCTCCCCTCACACACCGCCCCCTCCCCTCATCACACACCGCCCCCTCCCCTCATCACACACACCGCCCCCTCCCCTCATCACACACCGCCCCTCCCCTCATCACACACCGCCCCCTCCCCTCATCACACACCGCCCCCTCCCCTCATCACACACCGCCCCCTCCCCTCATCACACACCGCCCCCTCCCCTCATCACACACCGCCCCCTCCCCTCATCACACACCGCCCCCTCCCCTCATCACACACCGCCCCCTCCCCTCATCTCACACCGCCCCCTCCCCTCATCACACACGGCCCCCTCCCCTCATCACACACCGCTCCCTCATCACACACCGCCCCCTCATCACACACCACCATTATCGTAGCCAAAGTGCTTTTGTGGCAATGTAAATATTTTCCCGCACTTTTTACCGATTGATAACGATTTTATAGCATTTTGCTCGGGTTCCGATCACATATCAGAATGGCCATATTTGTGCTGAATTTATCACCAGTCGTTACCTCCTCACTGTGCGAGGAGCGAGTGGTGCGGCCCTGGACGCCGCTCTGCTGCAGCGGGAGACTGTAACGTGCATCCTCCTGGGTAATTGCTGGGACTGTTCCGTTTGCCGTTGTGTGCGGTGGTTCAGTAAATTATTGCCGCACTGTGTTGTCTGAGCAGTGTTCTGCCCACGGGGAGAGCGGGTGTTCAGTGGTATGAGCCATGATCCATGCCGGGCCAGCGGACGAGAGCACCCACTGACCCCGTGTCTCTACACACGCTGACCATGCAAGCTCCAAATGCGTTTACAGTTCGCTCAACAACATTTAGACAAGTCTGTGGAATCCTGGGAGAATATCGACTGGTCAGATGGGACCACATTATAGCATCCATAAAGTTCATACTATGGCTGGAGGCCAAAAGGCACTGCACATCCTCCCAAAAACACCATGCCTACAGTGAGGAGTGGTGGAGGGAACATCATGATGTGTGGATGGTTTCAGCATACGGCACTGGCAAACTTCGTGTGATTGAAGGAAGGCTGAATGGATAAATGCACAAGACTTCCTTGATAGTAATCTGCTGCCATCTACCAGGATGATGAAGATGAAACAAGGGAGGACATTTTAGCAAGACAGTGATCCCAAACACACGGCCAAGGAAACTCTCAATTGGTTTCAAAGAAAGAAAATAAAGCTGCTAAAATGGCCGAGCAGATCACCAGACCAGAGTCCAAGAGAAAACGTATGGAAGCTCAAAGGTAATAGAGGGAGCCATGGAAGCTTCAGGATGTGAAGAGTGATTGTGTGAAGGAATGGGATAAAAGCCCACCCGAGCAATGCCTGCAGCTAGTTTCTCCATACAGGTGCTGTTGTGAAGCTTTATCACCAACAAAGGCTTTTTTAAATGTCGGTAACATGTTCAGTGCTTTTCCCTGCGTCACTTCTTATTATTACACATAATGTATGGACATCTCTGGTGACTTCTGTCCTGTGTGGATTGGATGGTTGCTACCGACAACTGGGGATAATTTCGTGTCAATATCACCTTTACCAATAGATGTACTGAGAACACTGGTGAAGTGTTTAGTTATTACTGATGAGCACTAAGGGCTCGTTACTCGAGTTTGCCGCGGGTGCTCGGGTATGCACCGCGTATCACCACCATACGTGTGCCACGCGCTGTGTATTTATGCCTCATGTGCTGCTATTTCTAGTACGGTAATATTACAGACGTCTTTATAACATGGAGACCCGGAGAGATGACAGCACAGACCACAAGTACACGGCTAAAGGAGTAAAAGAAAAAACACCCCAGACGAGTCGCTACCTGCCATCATGTGTCCATCAGAATACTGTTATTTCTAAAGCGCCAACATATTCGGCAGCGCTGTACAATAAGCAGACATGTACAGACGACGGAGACATCACAGGGTGACACATCGTTCACCAGTCACAGGAGAAGCGAGGGTCCTGCTGCTTGTAAGAGTTAATCTAGGAGGAGATGGGGGGTAGACCATGTGTCATGTATGGTGCGGCCAGAACATAGTCGCTCCTGAGCAGACACTGCCGCCGGCACCATTTTGCTGTAGTTAATTTTTTTTTTTTTCAAGACTACAATATGGACTGCACAAGGGCAGTATGTAAAATCGGAGACAGGTTAGCGAAGGGTCAGTGACCTGTCATAAGCCCATAAGGATGTATATGCAAGCACAGCCTCCCATAGCCCTGCCCACCCACAGGTCCGCTCTTTGCACCGCAGCACCAGAATCTCATTAATTGAAAGCTACAAATCCAAATTCCACAACAACCACAAGACGGATTTCATCACCAGGTATCAGTGTAACCAGGATAACGGCGCCGACCTGACACTGTCTGTAGTCACTGAGCACAATCCTGCTGACAGGTGTCAGTGTAATTAGTATAACGGGGCCGACCTGACACTGTCTGTAGTTACTGAGCACAATCCTGCTGACAGGTGTCAGTGTAATCAGTATAACGGCGCTGACCTGACACTGTCTGTAGTCACTGAGCACAATCCTGCTGACAGGTATCAGTGTAATCAGTATAACGGGGCCGACCTGACACTGTCTGTAGTCACTGAGCACAATCCTGCTGACAGGTGTCAGTGTAATCAGTATAACGGCGCTGACCTGACACTGTCTGTAGTCACTGAGCACAATCCTGCCGACAGGTATCAGTGTAATCAGTATAACGGCACCGACCTGACACTGTCTATAGTCACTGAGCACAATCCTGCTGACAGGTATCAGTGTAATCAGTATAACGGGGCCGACCTGACACTGTCTGTAGTCACTGAGCACAATCCTGCTGACAGGTATCAGTGTAATCAGTATAACGGCGCTGACCTGACACTGTAGTCACTGAGCACAATCCTGCTGACAGGTATCAGTGTAACCAGGATAACGGCACTGACCTGACACTGTCTGTAGTCACTGAGCACAATCCTGGTGACAGGTGTCAGTGTAACCAGGATAACGGCGCCGACCTGACACTGTCTGTAGTCACTGAGCACAATCCTGCCGACAGGTATCAGTGTAATCAGTATAACGGCACTGACCTGACACTGTCTGTAGTCACTGAGCACAATCCTGCTGACAGGTATCAGTGTAATCAGTATAACGGCGCTGACTTGACACTGTCTGTAGTCATTGAGCACAATCCTGCCGACAGGTATCAGTGTAATCAGTATAACGGCACCGACCTGACATTGCCTGTAGTCACTGAGCACAATCGTGCTGACAGGTATCAGTGTAATCAGTATAACGGCACTGACCTGACACTGTCTGTAGTTACTGAGCACAATCCTGCTGACAGGTATCAGTGTAATCAGTATAACGGGGCCGACTGACACTGTCTGTAGTCACTGAGCACAATCCTGCTGACAGGTATCAGTGTAATCAGTATAACGGCGCTGACCTGACACTGTCTGTAGTCACTGAGCACAATCCTGCCGACAGGTATCAGTGTAACCAGGATAACGGCGCTGACCTGACACTGTAGTCACTGAGCACAATCCTGCCGACAGGTATCAGTGTAACCAGGATAACGGCACTGACCTGACACTGTCTGTAGTCACTGAGCACAATCCTGGTGACAGGTGTCAGTGTAATCAGTATAACGGCACTAACCTGACACTGTCTGTAGTCACTGAGCACAATCCTGCCGACAGGTATCAGTGTAACCAGGATAACGGCACTGACCTGACACTGTCTGTAGTTACTGAGCACAATCCTGCTGACAGGTATCAGTGTAATCAGTATAACGGGGCCGACCTGACACTGTCTGTAGTCACTGAGCACAATCCTGCTGACAGGTATCAGTGTAATCAGTATAACGGCGCTGACCTGACACTGTCTGTAGTCACTGAGCACAATCCTGCCGACAGGTATCAGTGTAACCAGGATAACGGCGCTGACCTGACACTGTAGTCACTGAGCACAATCCTGCCGACAGGTATCAGTGTAACCAGGATAACGGCACTGACCTGACACTGTCTGTAGTCACTGAGCACAATCCTGGTGACAGGTGTCAGTGTAATCAGTATAACGGCACTAACCTGACACTGTCTGTAGTCACTGAGCACAATCCTGCGAAAAGGAATCAGTGTAACCAGGATAACGGCACTGACCTGACACTGTCTGTAGTCACTGAGCACAATCCTGCGACAGGTGTCAGTGTAATCAGTATAACGGCGCTGACCTGACACTGTCTATAGTCACTGAGCACAATCCTGCTGACAGGTGTCAGTGTAATCAGTATAACGGCGCTGACCTGACACCATCTGTAGTCACTGAGCACAATCCTGCTGACAGGTATCAGTGTAATCAGTATAACGGCGCTGACCTGACACTGTCTGTAGTCACTGAGCACAATCCTGCTGACAGGTATCAGTGTAATCAGTATAACGGCGCTGACCTGACACTTTCTGTAGTCACTGAGCACAATCCTGCTGACAGGTATCAGTGTAATCAGTATAACGGCGCCGACCGGACACTGTCTGTAGTCACTGAGCACAATCCTGCTGACAGGTGTCAGTGTAATCAGTATAACGGCGCTGACCTGACACTGTCTGTAGTCACTGAGCACAATTCTGCTGACAGGTGTCAGTGTAATCAGTATAACGGCGCTGACCTGACACTGTCTGCAGTCACTGAGCACAATCCTGCTGACAGGTATCAGTGTAGTCAGTATAACGGCGCTGATCTGACACTGTCTGTAGTCACTGAGCACAATCCTGCTGACAGGTATCAGTGTAGTCAGTATAACGGCGCTGATCTGACACTGTCTGTAGTCACTGAGCACAATCCTGCTGACAGGTGTCAGTGTAATCAGTATAACAGAGCTGACCTGACACTGTCTGTAGTTACTGAGCACAATCCTGCTAACAGGTATCAGTATAACGGCGCTGACCTGACACCATCTGTAGTCACTGAGCACAATCCTGCTGACAGGTATCAGTGTAATCAGTATAACGGCGCTGACCTGACACTGTCTGTAGTCACTGAGCACAATCCTGCTGACAGGTATCAGTGTAATCAGTATAACGGCGCTGACCTGACACTTTCTGTAGTCACTGAGCACAATCCTGCTGACAGGTATCAGTGTAATCAGTATAACGGCGCCGACCGGACACTGTCTGTAGTCACTGAGCACAATCCTGCTGACAGGTGTCAGTGTAATCAGTATAACGGCGCTGACCTGACACTGTCTGTAGTCACTGAGCACAATTCTGCTGACAGGTGTCAGTGTAATCAGTATAACGGCGCTGACCTGACACTGTCTGCAGTCACTGAGCACAATCCTGCTGACAGGTATCAGTGTAGTCAGTATAACGGCGCTGATCTGACACTGTCTGTAGTCACTGAGCACAATCCTGCTGACAGGTATCAGTGTAGTCAGTATAACGGCGCTGATCTGACACTGTCTGTAGTCACTGAGCACAATCCTGCTGACAGGTGTCAGTGTAATCAGTATAACAGAGCTGACCTGACACTGTCTGTAGTTACTGAGCACAATCCTGCTAACAGGTATCAGTATAACAGAGCTGACCTGACACTGTCTGTAGTTACTGAGCACAATCCTGCTGACAGGTATCAGTGTAACCAGGATAACGGCACTGACCTGACACTGTCTGTAGTCACTGAGCACAATCCTGGTGACAGGTGTCAGTGTAACCAGGATAACGGCGCCGACCTGACACTGTCTGTAGTCACTGAGCACAATCCTGCCGACAGGTATCAGTGTAATCAGTATAACGGCGCCGACCGGACACTGTCTGTAGTCACTGAGCACAATCCTGCTGACAGGTGTCAGTGTAATCAGTATAACGGCGCTGACCTGACACTGTCTGTAGTCACTGAGCACAATTCTGCTGACAGGTGTCAGTGTAATCAGTATAACGGCGCTGACCTGACACTGTCTGCAGTCACTGAGCACAATCCTGCTGACAGGTGTCAGTGTAATCAGTATAACGGCACCGACCTGACACTGTCTATAGTCACTGAGCACAATCCTGCTGACAGGTATCAGTGTAATCAGTATAACGGGGCCGACCTGACACTGTCTGTAGTCACTGAGCACAATCCTGCTGACAGGTATCAGTGTAATCAGTATAACGGCGCTGACCTGACACTGTAGTCACTGAGCACAATCCTGCTGACAGGTATCAGTGTAACCAGGATAACGGCACTGACCTGACACTGTCTGTAGTCACTGAGCACAATCCTGGTGACAGGTGTCAGTGTAACCAGGATAACGGCGCCGACCTGACACTGTCTGTAGTCACTGAGCACAATCCTGCCGACAGGTATCAGTGTAATCAGTATAACGGCACTGACCTGACACTGTCTGTAGTCACTGAGCACAATCCTGCTGACAGGTATCAGTGTAATCAGTGTAATCAGTATAACGGCGCTGACCTGACACTGTCTGTAGTCACTGAGCACAATCCTGCCGACAGGTATCAGTGTAATCAGTATAACGGCACCGACCTGACATTGCCTGTAGTCACTGAGCACAATCGTGCTGACAGGTATCAGTGTAATCAGTATAACGGCACTGACCTGACACTGTCTGTAGTTACTGAGCACAATCCTGCTGACAGGTATCAGTGTAATCAGTATAACGGGGCCGACCTGACACTGTCTGTAGTCACTGAGCACAATCCTGCTGACAGGTATCAGTGTAATCAGTATAACGGCGCTGACCTGACACTGTCTGTAGTCACTGAGCACAATCCTGCCGACAGGTATCAGTGTAACCAGGATAACGGCGCTGACCTGACACTGTAGTCACTGAGCACAATCCTGCCGACAGGTATCAGTGTAACCAGGATAACGGCACTGACCTGACACTGTCTGTAGTCACTGAGCACAATCCTGGTGACAGGTGTCAGTGTAATCAGTATAACGGCACTAACCTGACACTGTCTGTAGTCACTGAGCACAATCCTGCCGACAGGTATCAGTGTAACCAGGATAACGGCGCTGACCTGACACTGTCTGTAGTCACTGAGCACAATCCTGCCGACAGGTATCAGTGTAACCAGGATAACGGCACTGACCTGACACTGTCTGTAGTCACTGAGCACAATCCTGCCGACAGGTGTCAGTGTAATCAGTATAACGGCGCTGACCTGACACTGTCTATAGTCACTGAGCACAATCCTGCTGACAGGTGTCAGTGTAATCAGTATAACGGCGCTGACCTGACACCATCTGTAGTCACTGAGCACAATCCTGCTGACAGGTATCAGTGTAATCAGTATAACGGCGCTGACCTGACACTGTCTGTAGTCACTGAGCACAATCCTGCTGACAGGTATCAGTGTAATCAGTATAACGGCGCTGACCTGACACTTTCTGTAGTCACTGAGCACAATCCTGCTGACAGGTATCAGTGTAATCAGTATAACGGCGCCGACCGGACACTGTCTGTAGTCACTGAGCACAATCCTGCTGACAGGTGTCAGTGTAATCAGTATAACGGCGCTGACCTGACACTGTCTGTAGTCACTGAGCACAATTCTGCTGACAGGTGTCAGTGTAATCAGTATAACGGCGCTGACCTGACACTGTCTGCAGTCACTGAGCACAATCCTGCTGACAGGTATCAGTGTAGTCAGTATAACGGCGCTGATCTGACACTGTCTGTAGTCACTGAGCACAATCCTGCTGACAGGTATCAGTGTAGTCAGTATAACGGCGCTGATCTGACACTGTCTGTAGTCACTGAGCATAATCCTGCTGACAGGTATCAGTGTAATCAGTATAACGGCGCTGACCTGACACTGTCTGTAGTCACTGAGCACAATCCTGCTGACAGGTATCAGTGTAACGAGGCCGACCTGACACCGTCTGTAGTCACTGAGCACAATCCTGCTGACAGGTATCAGTGTAATCAGTATAACGGCGCTGACTTGACACTGTCTGTAGTCACTGAGCACAATCCTGCTGACAGGTATCAGTGTAATCAGTATAACGGGGCCGACCTGACACTGTCTGTAGTCACTGAGCACAATCCTGCTGACAGGTATCAGTGTAATCAGTATAACGGCGCCGACCTGACACTGTCTGTAGTCACTGAGCACAATCCTGCTGACAGGTGTCAGTGTAATCAGTATAACAGAGCTGACCTGACACTGTCTGTAGTTACTGAGCACAATCCTGCTGACAGGTATCAGTATAACAGAGCTGACCTGACACTGTCTGTAGTTACTGAGCACAATCCTGCTGACAGGTATCAGTGTAATGGGGCCGACCTGACACTGTCTGTAGTCACTGAGCTCAATCCTGCTGACAGGTATCAGTGTAATCAGTATAACAGAGCTGACCTGACACTGTCTGTAGTCACTGAGCTCAATCCTGCTAAACGGTGTCAGTGTAATCAGTATAACAGAGCTGACCTGACACTGTCTGTTGTCACTGAGCTCAATCCTGCTGACAGGTATCAGTCATCAACCGAAATGTTAAAGTCAGAGGTTGCAGCATTTTGCTAAACAGTAGATCCTAATAAGATATTATTGCTGCTGACCAAAAAGGACCCATAACTAGGTTCAAAATAGACAAATGAAAACCGATAAATATATATGAACCTACACACCAATGTAGAAAGTCAAATATTTTTATTGAAAAAATCATTAATACATAAATACAAGAATTAAAAAGTGGGAGATCCAGAGAAAAAGGCACCACAATCCTCAATATAATCTACAGGAGGTTGCACAGACAGATAAAACCCCAAGAAAGAGTACCAATGCCCGCAGACTAAAAAACATTGCTAATTAGGACAATAATCTACTACGACCCACTGGAGGTAATTATGCTTGCACTTTCATCTTTGTTTTAGTGCTCACTCATGGACTATTTGTGGTAGATTATTGTCCTAATTAGCAATGTTTTTTAGTCTGCGGGGCATTGGTACTCTTTCTTGGGGTTTTATCTGTCTGTGCAACCTCCTGTAGATTATATTGAGGATTGTGGTGCCTTTTTCTCTGGATCTCCCACTTTTTAATTCTTGTATTTATGTATTAATGATTTTTTCAATAAAAATATTTGACTTTCTACATTGGTGTGTAGGTTCATATATATTTATCGGTTTTCATTTGACAGGTATCAGTGTAATCAGTATAACGGCGCCGACCTGACACTGTCTGTAGTCACTGAGCACAATCCTGCCGACAGGTATCAGTGTAATCAGTATAACGGCGCCGACCTGACACTGTAGTCACTGAGCACAATCCTGCTGACAGGTATCAGTGTAATCAGTATAACGGTGCTGACCTGACACTGTCTGTAGTCACTGAGCACAATCCTGCTGACAGGTATCAGTGTAATCAGCATAATGGCGCCGACCTGACACTGTCTGTAGTCACTGAGCACAATCCTGCTGACTGACAGGTATCAGTGTAATCAGTATAATGGCGCCGACCTGACACTGTCTGTAGTCACTGAGCACAATCCTGCCGACAGGTATCAGTGTAATCAGTTATAACGGCGCTGACCTGACACTGTAGTCACTGAGCACAATCCTGCTGACAGGTATCAGTGTAATCAGTATAACGGCGCTGACCTGACACTGTCTGTAGTCACTGAGCACAATCCTGCTGACAGGTATCAGTGTAATCAGTATAACGGCACTGACCTGACACTGTCTGTAGTCACTGAGCACAATCCTGCTGACAGGTAATCAGTGTAATCAGTATAAGCGCTGAGACATTTATCACGAGCACAATCCCCGCGACAAACATTGTAATCATAATACGGCACTGAGTACTGACACTTTTTTGTAGTCCACTGGACATTGTGAAGATATCATTAACAGTATTAGGCGCAGACTCATTCTGTGTACTGGCAATCTGCTGACAGGATAGTGTATCTCTGGCACTACTTTGATATGTCTTAGTCCTGGAGCAATTGCTGACATTGTGTAATCAGTATACGGGCGACTGACACTGTATCATGAGCACAATCTGGGATCATGTAATCAGTATACGCGCTGACATGTAGTTGCCAATTCTACGGTATCAGTGTATCATTAACGGCTGCTGACATTCTGTAGTCACTGAGCACAATCTGCTGACAGTATCAGTGTAATCAGTATAACGGCGCGACCTGACACTGTCTGTAGTCACTGAGCACAATCCTGCTGACAGGTATCAGTGTAATCAGTATAACGGCGCGACCTGACATGTCTGTAGTCACTGAGCACAATCCTGCTGACAGGTATCAGTGTAATCAGTATAACGGCGCTGACCTGACACTGTAGTCATGAGCACAATCCTGCTGACAGGTATCAGTGTAATCAGTATAACGGCGCTGACCTGACACTGTCTGTAGTCACTGAGCACAATCCTGCTGACAGGTATCAGTGTAATCAGTATAACGGCGCGACCTGACACTGTCTGTAGTCACTGAGCACAATCCTGCTGACAGGTTCAGTGTAATCAGTATAACGGCCTGACCTGACACTGTCTGTAGTCACTGAGCACAATCCTGCTGACAGGTATCAGTGTAATCAGTATAACGGCCTGACCTGACACTGTCTGTAGTCACTGAGCACATCCTGCTGACAGGATCAGTGTAATCAGTATAACGGCCGACCTGACACTGTCTGTAGTCACTGAGCACAATCTGCTGACAGGTATCGTGTAATCAGTATAACGGCGCGACCTGACACTGTCTGTAGTCACTGAGCACAATCTGCGACAGGTATCAGTGTAATCAGTATAACGGCGCTGACCTGACACTTGTAGTCATGAGCACAATCCTGCTGACAGGTATCAGTGTAATCAGTATAACGGCGCTGACCTGACACTGTCTGTAGTCATGAGCACAATCCTGCGACAGGTATCAGTGTAATCAGTATAACGGCCGACCTGACACTGTTGTAGTCACTGAGCACAATCCTGCTGACAGGTATCAGTGTAATCAGTATAACGGCGCGACTGACACTGTCTGTAGTCACTGAGCACAATCCTGCTGACAGGTATCAGTGTAATCAGTATAACGGCGCTGACCTGACACTGTCTGTAGTCACTGAGCACAATCCTGCTGACAGAGGTATCAGTATAACGGCACGACCTGACACTGTCTGTAGTCACTGAGCACAATCTACTGACAGGTATCGTGTAATCAGTATAACGGGCTGACCTGACACTGTCTGTAGTCACTGAGCACAATCCTGCGACAGGTATCAGTGTAATCAGTATAACGGCGCCGACCTGACACTTCTGTAGTCACTGAGCACAATCCTGCTGACAGGTATCAGTGTAATCAGTATAACGGCCGACCTGACACTGTCTGTAGTCACTGAGCACAATCCTGCGACAGGTATCAGTGTAATCAGTATAACGGCCGACCTGACACTGTCTGTAGTCACTGAGCACAATCCTGCTGACAGGTATCAGTGTAATCAGTATAACGGCGCTGACCTGACACTGTCTGTAGTCACTGAGCACAATCCTGCTGACAGGTATCGTGTAATCAGTATAACGGCTGACCTGACATGTCTGTAGTCACTGAGCACAATCCTTGACAGGTATCGTGTATCAGTATAACGGACGAATAACGGGCTGACCTGACACTGTCTGTAGTCACTGAGCACAATCCTGCTGACAGGTATCAGTGTAATCAGTTATAACGGCACCGACCTGACACTGTCTGTAGTCACTGAGCACAATCTGCTGACAGGTATCAGTGTAATCAGTATAACGGCGCGACCTGACACTGTCTGTAGTCACTGAGCACAATCCTGCTGACAGGTATCAGTGTAATCAGTATAACGGCGCGACCTGACACTGTCTGTAGTCACTGAGCACAATCCTGCTGACAGGTATCAGTGTAATCAGTATAACGGCGCTGACCTGACACTGTCTGTAGTCACTGAGCACAATCCTGCTGACAGGTATCAGTGTAATCAGTATAACGGCGCGACCTGACACTGTCTGTAGTCACTGAGCACAATCCTGCTGACAGGTATCAGTGTAATCAGTATAACGGCGCCCGACCTGACATGTCTGTAGTCACTGAGCACAATCCTGCTGACAGGTATCAGTGTAATCAGTATAACGGCGCCGACCTGACATGTCTGTAGTCACTGAGCACAATCCTGCTGACAGGTATCAGTGTAATCAGTATAACGGCGCTGACCTGACACTGTCTGTAGTCACTGAGCACAATCCTGCTGACAGGTATCGTGTAATCAGTATAACGGCGCTGACCTGACACTGTCTGTAGTCACTGAGCACAATCCTGCTGACAGGTATCAGTGTAATCAGTATAACGGCGCTGACCTGACACTGTCTGTAGTCACTGAGCACAATCCTGCTGACAGGTATCAGTGTAATCAGTATAACGGCCTGACCTGACACTGTCTGTAGTCACTGAGCACAATCCTGCTGACAGGTATCAGTGTAATCAGTATAACGGGCTGACCTGACACTGTCTGTAGTCACTGAGCACAATCCTGCTGACAGGTATCAGTGTAATCAGTATAACGGCGCGACCTGACACTGTCTGTAGTCACTGAGCACAATCCTGCTGACAGGTATGTGTAATCAGTATAACGGCGCGACCTGACACTGTCTATAGTCACTGAGCACAATCCTGCTGACAGGTATCAGTGTAATCAGCATAACGGCGCTGACTTGACACTGTCTGTAGTCACTGAGCACAATCCTGCTGACAGGTATCAGTGTAATCAGCATAACGGCGCTGACTTGACACTGTCTGTAGTCACTGAGCACAATCCTGCTGACAGGTATCAGTGTGATCAGTATAACAGCCCGACCTGACACTGTCTATAGTCACTGAGCACAATCCTGCTGACAGGTATCAGTGTAATCAGCATAACGGCGCTGACTTGACACTGTCTGTAGTCACTGAGCACAATCCTGCTGACAGGTATCAGTGTGATCAGTATAACAGCCCCGACCTGACACTGTCTATAGTCACTGAGCACAATCCTGCTGACAGGTATCAGTGTAATCAGCATAACGACGCTGACCTGACACTGTCTGTAGTCACTGAGCACAATCCTGCTGACAGGTATCAGTGTAATCAGTATAACGGCGCTGACCTGACACTGTCTGTAGTCACTGAGCACAATCCTGCTGACAGGTATCAGTGTAATCAGCATAACTGCGCTGACTTGACACTGTCTGTAGTCACTGAGCACAATCCTGCTGACAGGTATCAGTGTAATCAGCATAACGGCGCTGACTTGACACTGTCTGTAGTCACTGAGCACAATCCTGCTGACAGGTATCAGTGTGATCAGTATAACGGCACCGACCTGACACTGTCTGTAGTTACTGTGCACAATCCTGCTGACAGGTATCAGTGTAATCAGTATAACGGTGCTGACCTGACACTGTCTGTAGTCACTGAGCACAATCCTGCTGACAGGTATCAGTGTAATCAGCATAACGGCGCTGACCTGACACTGTCTGTAGTCACTGAGCACAATCCTGCTGACAGGTATCAGTGTAATCAGCATAACGGCGCTGACTTGACACAGGGAGATGGATCAGTAAAGCTGCAGTAGCGCATAACTCTGCACACAGAGTCCTTATGTGACCCCACAATTTATAACTCTGTATGAGTGTCTGCAGAATTAGTGACTGCTCCACGTCCTGCACATGTAACCTGTGTGGCGCTCAGTACAAATATTTGGCTAGAGGGATCCTCCAACAGAAGAGAAAACTATGTTGTGAACCCGGGGAGGGGATTTAGAAAGTGATGGTAATCAGCCGTCATCCCCTGCGTTACCTGCCATATTCCAGGAGAGTGGAGTGAACCCGAGACTCCTCATCTGCCAACTCCGCGGCACCATCCTGACGCCTGTATCTACGGCGAGGTTTATAGATATCCTGCGGAGGAGACAAATGTAATTACCGCCACCATGCCCCTAGACCGCCACCACACCCCATTACTCACAAAGGTTTCACTGAGGGACTTCACAGCTTTCTCCTTTCGCTTTATAAACTCCATGTCCTATGAAGATTAAGTGCAATAAATGAGAAAGCAGAGAGGACGCACGGCGCAGAGTCCTGAGCTACGTACAGGAAGAAATGACGCACGGCGCAGAGTCCTGAGCCACGTACAGGCAGAAAGGACGCACGGCGCAGAGTCCCGAGCCACGTACAGGCAGAGAGGACGCACGGCGCAGAGTCCTGAGCCACGTACAGGCAGAAAGGACGCACGGCGCAGAGTCCTGAGCCACGTACAGGCAGAAAGGACGCACGGCGCAGAGTCCTGAGCCACGTACAGGCAGAAAGGACGCACGGCGCAGAGTCCTGAGCTACGTACAGACAGAAAGGACGCACGGCGCAGAGTCCTGAGCCACGTACAGGCAGAAAGGACGCACGGCGCAGAGTCCCGAGCCACGTACAGGCAGAGAGGACGCACGGCGCAGAGTCCCGAGCCACGTACAGGCAGAGAGGACGCACGGCGCGGAGTCCCGAGCCACGTACAGGCAGAGAGGACGCACGGCGCAGAGTCCTGAGCCACGTACAGGCAGAGAGGACGCACGGCGCAGAGTCCTGAGCCACGTACAGGCAGAGAGGACGCACGGCGCGGAGTCCCGAGGCACGTACAGGCAGAGAGGACGCACGGCGCAGAGTCCTAAGCCACGTACAGGCAGAGAGGACGCACGGCGCAGAGTCCTGAGCCACGTACAGGCAGAGAGGACGCACGACGCAGAGTCCTGAGCCACGTACAGGCAGAGAGGACGCACGGCGCGGAGTCCCGAGCCACGTACAAGCAGAGAGTACGCACGGCGCAGAGTCCCGAGCCACGTACAGGCAGAGAGGACGCACCGCGCAGAGTCCCGAGCTGCGTACAGGCAGAGAGGACGCACCGCCCAGAGTCCCGAGCCACGTACAGGCAGAGAGGACGCACCGCACAGAGTCCCGAGCCGCGTACAGGCAGAGAGGACGCACCGCACAGAGTCCCGAGCCGCGTACAGGCAGAGAGGACGCACGGCGCAGAGTCCTAAGCCACGTACAGGCAGAGAGGACGCACGGCGCAGAGTCCTGAGCCACGTACAGGCAGAGAGGACGCACGACGCAGAGTCCTGAGCCACGTACAGGCAGAGAGGACGCACGGCGCGGAGTCCCGAGCCACGTACAGGCAGAGAGGACGCACGGCGCGGAGTCCCGAGCCACGTACAAGCAGAGAGTACGCACGGCGCAGAGTCCGAGCCACGTACAGGCAGAGAGGACGCACCGCGCAGAGTCCCGAGCCACGTACAGGCAGAGAGGACGCACCGCGCAGAGTCCCGAGCTGCGTACAGGCAGAGAGGACGCACCGCCCAGAGTCCCGAGCCGCGTACAGGCAGAGAGGACGCACCGCACAGAGTCCCGAGCCGCGTACAGGCAGAGAGGACGCACCGCACAGAGTCCCGAGCCGCGTACAGGCAGAGAGGACGCACCGCACAGAGTCCCGAGCCGCGTACAGGCAGAGAGGACGCACCGCGCAGAGTCCTGAGCCACGTACAGGCAGAGAGGACGCACTGCGCAGAGTCCCGAGCTGCGTCCAGGAAGAGAGGACACACCGCACGGATTCCTGAGCCACGTAAAGGCAGAGAGGACGCACTGCGCAGAGTCACGAGCCGCGTACAGGCAGAGGACAAACCGCGTGGAGTCCAGAGCCACGTACAGGCAGAGGACGCACCTGAGCTGTGTATAAATGGACTTCTCTCGCCCCTTATAGATGTAACAATGCTATTATAAAGGAGCAAAGACAATGGATGGAAACCCCCACCTGCCCAATACTAGATTTAAGTAACCCATCCCCTAAGTATCACCCAAACCACAATGAGTGGAGAGTCTGTGGACTGAACGCTGGACACTCACCTCAGGGAAACAGTGATCCTTCTGGAACTGAGATATGGAGAACGATCGTACATAATCTCCCATCTCCTGCCGCGTCTCAATGGCGCGCTTCACAAGCCACTGCCGGGACAAACGAAGACTCAGGACATGTGAGGTGCAAGCAGCATCTCTCGCTCGGGCCCACCAACAGGCCTGCCCTTAGCCCCAACCACCAACAGGCCTGCCCTTAGCCCCAACCACCAACAGGCCTGCCCTTAGCCCCAACCACCAACAGGCCTGCCCTTAGCCCCAACCACCAAACGGCCTGCCCTTAGCCCCAACCACCAAACGGCCTGCCCTTAGCCCCAACCACCAAACGGCCTGCCCTTAGCCCCAACCACCAAACGGCCTGCCCTTAGCCCCAACCACCAAACGGCCTGCCCTTAGCCCCAACCACCAGCAGGCCTGCCCTTAGCCCCAACCACCAGCAGGCCTGCCCTTAACCCCAACCACCAACAGGCCTGCCCTTAGCCCCGAAAGACAAGAATCTCAGTAACTGAACACCACAAATCCAGATTCCACAACAACCACAAGACAGATTTCATCACCAGGTATCAGTGTACTGCCTCATTTTCCAGCTCCTTCTCCGTACACCAGAGCATGCCCACACAGTATAACCAGCATATGGTGCAGTGTAGTTCTTACCTGGATGACGGGGAAGATGTGGATGAAGTCCAGTCCTTGGATCTGATGCGGCTCCAGACGATGTGGACATTTCATTTTTGGTAAAACGGACACAATCTTCTCTGTTAAACCTCTGAAAAGAAAAGAAAAAAGACTCAGGCCGGCTAACACTGCACTGCAACCACCATTACCGGGTGAGAATAACATCAGGCTCACAAAGAGAAGCGGCTGCCTAGCCCAGCGATCAATACTCAACCGGCGGATATCCGTGGCAAAAATATCACACAGGTCTATGGAGGCCATAGACTGGCGCCGGGCTCCCCGGGGAATACTGGAGGAGGGTGTAGACTGGCACCAGGCTCCCCGGGGAATACTGGAGAGGAGGGTGTAGACTGGCACCAGGCTCCCCGGGGCATACTGGAGAGAAGGGTGTAGACTGGCACCAGGCTCCCCGGGGAATACTGGAGAGAAGGGTGTAGACTGGCACCAGGCTCCCCGGGGCATACTGGAGGAGGGTGTAGACTGGCACCAGGCTCCCCGGGGCATACTGGAGAGGAGGGTGTAGACTGGCACCAGGCTCCCCGGGGCATACTGGAGAGGAGGGTGTAGACTGGTACCAGGCTCCCCGGGGAATACTGGAGAGGAGGGTGTAGACTGGCACCAGGCTCCCGGGGAATACTGGAGAGGAGGGTGTAGACTGGCACCAGGCTCCCCGGGGAATACTGGAGAGGAGGGTGTAGACTGGCACCAGGCTCCCCGGGGAATACTGGAGAGGAGGGTGTAGACTGGCACCAGGCTCCCCGGGGAATACTGGAGAGGAGGGTGTAGACTGGCACCAGGCTCCCCGGGGCATACTGGAGGAGGGTGTAGACTGGCACCAGGCTCCCCGGGGCATACTGGAGGAGGGTGTAGACTGGCACCAGGCTCCCCGGGGCATACTGGAGAGGAGGGTGTAGACTGGCACCAGGCTCCCCGGGGAATACTGGAGAGGAGGCTGTAGACTGGCACCGGGCTCCCCGGGGAATACTGGAGAGGAGGGCGTAGACTGGCACCGGGCTCCCCGGGGAATACTGGAGAGGAGGGTGTAGACTGGCACCAGGCTCCCCGGGGAATACTGGAGAGGAGGGTGTAGACTGGCACCAGGCTCCCCAGGGCATACTGGAGGAGGGTGTAGACTGGCACCAGGCTCCCCGGGGCATACTGGAGAGAAGGGTGTAGACTGGCACCAGGCTCCCCGGGGCATACTGGAGGAGGGTGTAGACTGGCACCAGGCTCCCCGGGGCATACTGGAGAGGAGGCTGTAGACTGGAACCAGGCTCCCCGGGGCATACTGGAGGAGGGTGTAGACTGGCACCAGGCTCCCCGGGGAATACTGGAGAGGAGGGTGTAGACTGGCACCAGGCTCCCCGGGGAATACTGGAGAGGAGGGTGTAGACTGGCACCAGGCTCCCCGGGGAATACTGGAGAGGAGGGTGTAGACTGGCACCAGGCTCCCCGGGGAATACTGGAGAGGAGGGTGTAGACTGGCACCAGGCTCCCCGGGGAATACTGGAGAGGAGGGTGTAGACTGGCACCAGGCTCCCCGGGGAATACTGGAGAGGAGGGTGTAGACTGGCACCAGGCTCCCCGGGGAATACTGGAGAGGAGGGTGTAGACTGGCACCAGGCTCCCCGGGGAATACTGGAGAGGAGGGTGTAGACTGGCACCAGGCTCCCCGGGGAATACTGGAGAGGAGGGTGTAGACTGGCACCAGACTCCCGGGGGCATACTGGAGAGGAGGCTGTAGACTGGCGCCATGCTCCCCGGGGCATACTGGAGAGGAGGGTGTAGACTGGCACCAGGCTCCCCGGGGCATACTGGAGAGGAGGGTGTAGACTGGTACCAGGCTCCCCGGGGCATACTGGAGAGGAGGGTGTAGACTGGCACCAGGCTCCCCGGGGAATACTGGAGAGGAGGGTGTAGACTGGCACCAGGCTCCCCGGGGAATACTGGAGAGGAGGGTGTAGACTGGCACCAGGCTCCCCGGGGAATACTGGAGAGGAGGGTGTAGACTGGCACCAGGCTCCCCGGGGAATACTGAAGAGGAGGGTGTAGACTGGCACCAGGCTCCCCGGGGAATACTGGAGAGGAGGCTGTAGACTGGCGCCATGCTCCCCGGGGCATACTGGAGAGGAGGGTGTAGACTGGCGCCATGCTCCCCGGGGCATACTGGAGAGGAGGGTGTAGACTGGTACCAGGCTCCCCGGGGCATACTGGAGAGGAGGGTGTAGACTGGCACCAGGCTCCCCAGGGGCATACTGGAGAGGAGGGTGTAGACTGGCACCAGGCTCCCCGGGGCATACTGGAGAGGAGACTGTAGACTGGCGCCGGGCTCCCCGGGCATACTGGAGAGGAGGCTGTAGACTGGCGCCGGGCTCCCCGGGGCATACTGGAGAGGAGGGTGTAGACTGGCACCAGGCTCCCCGGGGCATACTGGAGAGGAGGGTGTAGACTGGCGCCAAGCTCTCGGGGCACACTGGAGAGAAGGGTGTAGACTGGCACCGGGCTCCCCGAGGCATACTGGAGAGGAGGGTGTAGACTGGCGCTAGGCTCCCCGGGGCATACTGGAGAGGGTGTAGACTGGCACCAGGCTCCCCGGGGCATACTGGAGAGGAGGGCGTAGACTGGCACCAGGCTCCCCGGGGCATACTGGAGAGGAGGGTGTAGACTGGCGCCAAGCTCTCGGGGCACACTGGAGAGAAGGGTGTAGACTGGCACCGGGCTCCCCGGGGCATACTGGAGAGGAGGGTGTAGACTGGCACCAGGCTCCCCGGGGCATACTGGAGAGGAGGGTGTAGACTGGCGCTAGGCTCCCCGGGCATACTGGAGAGAAGGGTGTAGACTGGCACCAGGCTCCCGGGGGCATACTGGAGAGGAGGGTGTAGACTGGCGCCAAGCTCTCGGGGCACACTGGAGAGGAGGGTGTAGACTCGCACCAGGCTCCCCGGGGCATACTGGAGAGGAGGGTGTAGACTGGCGCCAAGCTCTCGGGGCACACTGGAGAGGAGGGTGTAGACTGGCACCGGGCTCCCCGGGGCATACTGGAGAGGAGGGTGTAGACTGGCGCTAGGCTCCCCGGGGCATACTGGAGAGGAGGGTGTAGACTGGCGCCAAGCTCTCGGGGCACACTGGAGAGGAGGGTGTAGACTCGCACCAGGCTCCCCGGGGCATACTGGAGAGGAGGGTGTAGACTGGCGCCAAGCTCTCGGGGCACACTGGAGAGGAGGGCGTAGACTGGCACCAGGCTCCCGGAGCATACTGGAGAGGAGGGTGTAGACTGGCGCTAGGCTCCCCGGGGCATACTGGAGAGGAGGGTGTAGACTGGCACCAGGCTCCCCGGGGCATACTGGAGAGGAGGGTGTAGACTGGCGCCAAGCTCTCGGGGCACACTGGAGAGGAGGGTGTAGACTGGCACCGGGCTCCCCGGGGCATACTGGAGAGGAGGGTGTAGACTGGCGCTAGGCTCCCCGGGGCATACTGGAGAGGAGGGTGTAGACTGGCGCTAGGCTCCCCGGGGCATACTGGAGAGGAGGGTGTAGACTGGCGCCAAGCTCTCGGGGCACACTGGAGAGAAGGGTGTAGACTCGCACCAGGCTCCCCTGGGTAAACAGTGGGTGAGACATCACCAATGTACACGATCTCAGCGTCACCCCAGCAATAAAAATGATACATAAAATTCTTCCCCTACATTTTTTGTCCGATGGTGGAGTTCTCCTGGAACAGCAGATCTACGTCAATGTCAAAGTTGCAAGTTGTGATGCACCAGGTCATCCCACCGACTACCTGCAGGGAGGACACACATCACATGTCAGATGCCATGACACATGCACCACACAACAGGTGTCAATCATCACCTTGTCAAATGGGGAAAGGCCTTTAATTCTGGCCCGGAAGTATCCGGCAGCCACCAGCAGCTCCAGAATTTCCCCCAATTTCACCTGCTGCTCCTCATCCTCCCGAATTTCCACCTGAGGGAAAAACATAAATCACCATTATACGAGGACTACAACCTTCACAGGTAAACAGAAAGGCTGTGCGGCACTCCAATGGGAGAGCTGCACAAATAGGACACCACTCCAGTAATAGAACAAAAGAATTTGGCACTCCCAACTGAGATGCAAAAAACATATAATTTTTATTGATGTAGGTGTATCCACAATTTGACGTTTCTCCTCTAGCATGGTAGTGCATATCCCCAGCGCATATCCTCCATTCTCCAGGTCTATTTAGTTGAGGTGTCCCTGACCTTCACATCTTCAAGAATTGACTGTGTGAAGAATGGCACACGGACCGCCACACGGTAGCCCGGGGTATCACGGCTTGTGATCCCACCGCTGCCACCAATGGGATGAAAACGGCACACACACACACGACGGCTGCTGCCGTCCGACCCAATGTGTCAGGAATAATCTGCAGGGATTTACAATTATCCCACTTCCACTTAGGAACTTGCAGCTCTCTGGCGCCACCCTTACCCTCAGGTCAGTTAGGGAACTGCACCTAGGATTAGTCGCCAGACGGGCCGCTTGGATGTGTGCTGGCTATTGGGCACGCTGCAGTGAGGGAATTATAATTACTCCGGGCCGCAGCCAGGCAATACACTTATAAAACCCGCTCCGTCACTGCCAACGCCACCCCATAGGTCAACACTTTACACCCCTTCTTTTTAGCTGCCACCAGCTACGATTTTCTTAATCAAGAATTAATTAAGAGGGTCCGTAGCAACCCCAAATCAGTAGCGTAGTACTTCAGGCACGTGCAAAATCGATTATAGAGCAGGAGAAACAAACTAATAATTTTATAGATTTATTCCTAGAAATGCAGGCAGTGTTTATACAGTTTAAAAAAAGATGTAACAAGCTGAGACAATACAGTTATGTACAATACAGTTAAAAATAAAACAGGGTTAAAGAGGAAAATCACTTACATAGCACTCAGCTCATGGCAAGACAGGCTGGGGAGGAGCCACACGTCATAGTTCATTTGCAGATCTGTTAGTCACGTTATCACAGTCTGGAATGACCAGGGGGGCTAGCTGCAAGACTTATACATGTGGGCTGGTGACCTCACAAAAGGGGATGGTTTTCTGGCCACCTCCCAGGGCTAGAAGTTACAGTTTTAAGCTCTGGAAACCTACAAAGACCATAACTCGGCGGGGGACTCTAGCAGAATAATGGCAGATCTAACAGTGATCTTATTCTGAAATGACTGTTCAAATGAGCCCAAACTCGGGTGGGATAGGCCATGGTGCACCAGAGAATTCCATTTCTCGGGTTCTGTTGGAGTTACGGGTTCACCAGTACCACGGGAACAACGCCTGTTGGACGCATGATTCAAAACAGTAGCTTTCGTGTCTCTAACGTAAGCTCCCTGCGAGTTATGACCAAAAGAATGAATTCCCATGATAGCTATGGGACCATCCTGCAGGGTTTGGAGACAAAGAAATTCCTGAGGTGGGGGCGAAAGGAAGGAGCAAGCTGCAGTTTGAGCTAGAGGGAGAGAGAAGGAGGGGGGGTGGTTTTGCTCTGTGCTGGCAAAACACGATGGGGGTCGTAGTCCTCTTTGTGGAAAGTTCTAGAACAGCACAAGGAATGGAGCTCCCATTCCAGGGTATCATCACAGACTGTAATTGTAATTCTGATGAAGGCCTAGTATTGGCCGAAACGTCAAATTGTGGATACACCTGCATCATTAAAAATTATATTGTTTTTTGCATCTCAATTGGGAGTGCCAAATTCTTTTTTTTCTACAACCTTCACAGGACACAGGAAAGGAGCCTGCAACCAGACAGAATACAAGATGTAAATCAGGCCTCTTTCACACATCAGATTTTTGCCATCAGTCACAATCCGTCATTTTGTAAAAAAAGACGGATCCGGCAATTGATGCTGCAGGATCCATTTTTTCACATAGACTTGTATTAGCGACGGATTGCAACGAATGGCAGCACGTTTCATCCGTCATTCGACGAATCCGTCAAATTTTATTGGTTTGGCTGCCGGACATGGCGCACAAAGCAACGTTTTTTTGTCTAATCAGTTCATCTCCGGTCAGCCGGGCGCCTGCGCAGACATGATTTCATATATTCTGCAGTGGTTTACAGCCGGGCCGTAGCATTAGCACTGGTCCCTGCTGTAAACTAGTTAACCCCTTGTGATGGATTGCAGTGGGGGCCCTGACTAAACGGCGGAGAGGTATGGATATTGCTGGTTTTTATTTATTTTATTTTTTTTTACAGGAGAGCAAGGGATTCAGTTGGATTGGCAGAATAATAAATTTGGGTAAAAATTGTGTGTAATTATTTCATAAAAAGAAGTTTTAATTAATGTGTCTTTTTTAACCCTTTACTACTGTAGGATTAATAATGGATAGTTGTCTAATAATAGATGCGCCTTTTCTGGGTGGCTGGGGCCAGATATTTGTAGCCAGGGGAGGCACAAAAACAATGGTCCCTCTCTAGGCTATGAATATCTGTCCTCAGTCACTGGCTTTCACTCTGGCGGAGAAAATTGCGCGGGAGCCCTCACAATTTTTTTCCCGCGATTATAGAATTCAATTTAATCCCTAGAGTTCCAAATATTTCCTAACACAAACTACTAAATTGATTAAACACTGACATATATAAATCGTTTTGATATGACATGGTTTACTGTATGTAACCATGTGTCATTTCATGTCGGGTTCGGTAATAATTTTACTGAAGCCGGCAATTGATTTAGAGGTGACTCTTGGTCTTCTTTCCTGGGGCGGTCCTCATGTGGGCCAGTTTCTTTGTAGCACTTGATGGTTTTTGCAACTGTACTTGGGGACAATTTCAAAGTTTTCCCAATTTTTCGGACTGACTGACCTTCATTTCTTAAAGTAATGATGGCCACTCGTTTTTCTTTACTTAGCTGCTTTTTTCTTGTCATAATACAAATTCTAACAGTCTATTCAGTAGGACTATCAGCTGTGTATCCACCAGACTTCTGCACAACACAAGTGATGGTCCCAACCCCATTTATAAGGCCAGAAATCCCACTTATTAAACCTGACAGGGCACACCTGTGAAGTGAAAACCATTCCCGGTGACTACCTCTTGAAGCTCATCAAGAGAATGCCAAGAGTGTGCAAAGCAGTCATCAAAGCAAAAGGTGAAGAACCTAGAATATAAGACATATTTTCAGTTGTTTCACACTTTTTTGTAAAGTGTAATGTATAATTCCACATGTGATAATTCATAGTTTTGATGCCTTCAGTGTGATTCTACAATTTTCATAGTCATGAAAATACAGAAAAATCTTTAAATGAGGTGTGCCCAAACTTTTGGTCTGTACTGTACACACACAGTATACAACACAGGAGGGGATCCTACATAGGAGCAATCCAAGCTCCCATCACCATAAAGCCCTGACACACGTAGGTGAAACAGAAAAACCAGGACCCTCGGAACAGCCCACCCAAACCCAACCTGACCAGAACACCAATCACAACAACCTGACAAAAGCCGAAATCAGGAAGATGGTAGACGAAGGCCCGGAGAGGTATGTCAGTGACTGGAAGAACGACATCATCAGCTCCCAGAAACTGACCATGTACCGGAGTCTACAGAGAGACTACAGTCTGGCCCCATACCTGGAGAAACTCCCGGACCCCAGAGACCGCCAGATCCTGAGCCGGTATAGACTCAGCGGCAACAGTCTGGCCATCGAATCCGGCCGACACAGGCAGAGCTACAAGCCCAGGGAGGAAAGACTATGCCAACACTGTGACCAGGAGGCCATAGAGGACGAAACCCAC
>JARQOD010001032.1:34547-111866 GCA_033576555.1 Oophaga sylvatica | reverse complement strand
TTTCTATGTTATTGGTTATCTGAATACATGAAGGTTCTGGCAAGCATAGCAAGATGCTGATTAAGCTGATTAAGCTGATTAAGCAGCTAAGTATAACTGTCGCCTTTTCTGCAATTAAGCTAAAAATCCAGACATCAGCTCAGGCCATCTGGTGTTGGTTCCTGTTTTTATCTGGAAAGTACCAAAATCTTGTCTGATTTGTGGCGGCCATTTTAAGTAGATGTGATTATACTGCATATTTTAGCTGTTAGTATGTATGCAAGTGAGATCTATATGAAATATGTATATATATATATATATATATATGTATATATATATATATATATATATATATATATATACATATATATATATTTCCATCTCATTATGAGTAAAAAAAAATTGTCCCCTTCACCCCAAAACCTGATTTCACTTTCCTAACAAGGTCAAATTTCACAATTCAGGCCAATGTCAATATTTCTGGTAATAACTTTAGAACGCTTCAATTCCAGTGAATGCTTTTTTTGTGGCACATTATACTTTATGTTAGTAGTAAACTTCGGTTCATATTTTGTTTGCATTCATTTGTAAAAATACAGAATTTTGGCCAAAATTTCCTAATTTTGAAACTTTTATTTCTTACATCCTAAAATTAGTTAGTCATTTTGTACAAAATAATTTTAACATTTCCCACATGTCTACTTTACATTAGCATCATTTTAAACATATTTTTTTGTTAGGAATTAAGAAATGGTTAAAAATTTATAATTAACTTCGCATTTTTCCAACAAAGTTTACAAAAACATTTCTTTACTGACTACATCACTTTTGAAGTGACTTTGAGGAGCCGATTTGAAAGAAAATACCCAAAAGTGACAGCATTTTAAAAACTGCACCCCTCAAAGTGCTCATAACCACATTCAAGAAGTTTATAAAATGAGGAAATGAGGAAGGAAAACAAATGAAAATTTTAATTTTTCCCACAAAAAGTTCATTTAGCTGCCAATTTTGCATGTCTACAAGGGTAGTAGGAGAAAATTAATGATTAAGTTTGTTGTGCAATCTCTCAAAAGATATTGAGCATCATTTGACTTTTTGAGCGCAAAATTGGCAGGAATAGATGGTGCACATCATGTTGCATTTGCAGAGCCCCTTGATGTGCCTAAACAGTGGAAATCCTACACAAGTGAACAAGTTTTACAAACTACAACCCTTCAGGATTTGTCTACAGTTGTAGTGAGCATCTTGAACCTCCTTCAAGTGCTTCTCAGAATTTTATAACATTGAGCTGTGAAAATAAAAAAATACATTTTTACTGCAAAAATGTTGTTTCAGCCCAAATATTTCAGTCTCACAAGGGTATTTGGGGAAAATGGACTATACAATTTGCTCTGTAATTTGTCCTAAGTACATTTATACTCAACATGTGGTGGAAAACTGCTGTTTGGGCACACAACAGGGCTCGGAAGGAAGTACCAATTGAATTCTAGAGCACAATTTTGGATGGAATAGATTACAGATACTATGTCACTTTTGAAGACATGCCAAAACAGCAGAAACCCCCACAAGTGACCCCATTTAGGAGACTACACCTCTGGCAACAATAGTGAATTTTTCCTATTTGTTCCTTTTGATCACTATGATAGACCCTATCACAGTGATCAAAAGAAAAAAAAATAGTAAATCAAATTCCTCTTTGTAATACTCAAAGATGAAAAATTATAAAAAAATGTTTTCCAATGTTTGCAGTTGAGGTTAGGGTTTGGGGTTAGGGTTGTGTTAGGCTTAGAGTTGAGGTTAGAATTGTGTTAGGGTTAGGGTTGGAGTTAGTATTGGGTTTTTTTCAATAGTAAAAAAATGATGATATGACGGCTAGTGTTGAGCTCAATTGCTCTCTACCCGAGTTTGCATTGGATGCTTGGGTATGCACAAAGTATTGTGGATTCCCATATTTTTGGGGGGTTATCTATCAGCCGCAAAACATGTAGGGAGAGGCTTCGAGTTTTGGGACTTGTCACACAAGCACCCACGATTAGTGTTAAGCGATACGATACTGCAAATATCGGGTATCGGCCGATATTAGCTGTATCGGGCTTTCGATTCCGAGTACCGATATTTTCGTCATATCGGATACCGGAATCGGATTTGTCACTGTCACTGTGAGTGTCCGTTGGTCGGGTCTGTCAGGAGTCAGCGGCACTTACCTGGCAGAAGATCTCCGGCGGTCACGTCCTGGACTGCTTGATGGCCGCCATTATCTTCTCCCTGGCGGTCACATGCAGTTTTTTCGCGATAACTGCAGTGACTGCTGGGTAATCCCGGCCGTAAAGCAGTCAGTCCGATGACGTCACTGCCGGGGAAGCAGGTAATCAGCTGTGCTGCGCCGGGATGACAGGATCTGCCTGCCTGCCTGCCTCTCATGTCATTCTGATGTAGCAGAGCTGGATCATCGTGGAACACTCGTTACTATGGACTGCGTCGGACAGGTGGTATACTGCTGTTTTTTTTTTTTTCATTTTTTTACAGGAGATCGATGGCGTCGCAGGATGAGACTGTAATAAAAGTAATGAAAACTGTGTTGTTTTTTTTATTAAATTAAAAAACTTTTTTATGAACATTCACCCGTCCGGGTACATCAACAATTTAACTATTTACATACAGGGACCCTGTCCGGGTTATTTATAATTCTTTGGCAGGGGTGTTCCAGGTACCACCTGGTACTCTTCTGATGCTTGCCAAACATCCGAGACACCAAGGACCACCAGGACCTGATGACGTCGTGTGGCCTGTACAGTCAAGTCGTGACCCGCTATCTGTGTCTGTGTGGCCACCTCTTTCATCTCCCTCCGGGTCTGGAGCCCTATGTCTCGGACTGAACGAACCCCAGGGGGCCTAACAGGCGCCGGGTACGGGCCAGCTATCATTATCATGTCCATAGCTGGGGCTGCTGAGGAGACCACTAAGGGAGGCTGGGGAGATTTACGGCGTGGGGTGGGCACTTGTGCAGAGGCCTGGATGTGGGAGGCTGAAGGCTCCGAGGGTCTCACAGGTTCCTGACACTCTGGGGACCAGGGGTCGCACCTGGTGACATTTAGGGCATACCATCCATTGTAACCCCAGTGTCGGTGTAAGTTACCAAGTCTCCAGGCAACAGGTACCTCCCCGGGTGTCCTTCTGGGAGGTGAGTCTCCACGTCCCGCCGGGTCACAAACACTTCTAAATAAAGTCCAGGCTCCTGGATGAAGCCCCAACCAGCTTTCAATTTAAAGCTCCGTACTGCACCCTTACGCCGCGGCTCCATCAGGGTTCCTTTATCTTTTCTCATCCGGTCCTTATCTGCCCGTTCCTTCTCGATGTGACGTTGGCGAAGCTTCTGGGATTCGAGCTGCTCCCTTTGTCGCTCGGCTTCTCTCTCCCGACGTCTCCACTCTTCCTCCTGACGCCGGTTGTAATTCTCCTCCACCAGCATCTCCATGTCTCCACCATCAAACTGCAGCTTACGATGTCCGGTTTGCGGCAGCTCTCCTGGCGCCCGACAGTCCTGGCGGCGCTCACCTGCGGAGGAAGCAGCCGGCTCTGGAACAGATGACAGTCGGGGCTCCGGTACAGACAGGTAGACCTCTGGTGCCTGCTCGGCCTCCTCCATGAGGACGGGTGTCGCTTCTTCTGTCTCAGCGACGGGGGCAGACAGCGGGATCTGGGGTGCTGCCGGTGCAGCGTTTTTTGCAGGAGCGGGTGCCTCCACTGCGACAACGTCAACCGGATCACATTGCAAGGGCTGGGATTCCCGCACGGACTCCTCTACTAGAACGGGTGCCTCACCATCCGGTACAGACACTTCAGGTAAGAGGGATTGGCGCCGCTCCAAGTTTAGTTTTAGGGCACGCCAGCTGGCTTCCATCCTGGCGACCTCCTCCCGGTGCCGGGCCAGGCCTCTTAGGGTATCCTCCGCTTCTTGCAGCGTAGGAGGGTTTCCAGGCTGGGTGCCCAACGGTGGTTCCGTGGCGATCGGGTCGCTTCCGTGGGGGGAGAGCTCTGACTGCTCCATCCCTTCACACTTCTGCTCGTGTCCATTAGCCATCTCTGCCAAGTCACATGTGTCATTAGCATCTGGAAAGGGCCCCTCTTTTGTAGTGAGGCGGGACATTCGTGTTAGTTTCCGCACACTGAGGAGGATGAGGAGGCGGAACTCAAGAGCTGTGGGGCACGTTCTTACATTGCAGTACCATTTAGAGTGGTCGGCCATCGTTTTCGCGCCACTGAGTGAGTGTACACCCACGAAGAGCACGCCCTTCTTCTTCACCAGTGCCTCATCGTGACGCAGATATGACGGAAAAATGGCAAATACATTCTCTGATGATTTTAGCAATTCTCAAGCACAAAACCAGTTCAATTCAGGCACACAGGACTCGCTTATAGCGAGCTACAGAATCCTGTTTGTGACGCACAAGTTGAGTCGCACAGACCCAGAGGTTTTGGGGGTACTCGGCACCGAGCCCGTCGACTTCTATGGGGTATGTCACGGCTTTACCCGGCAATTGAATCAGAGTCTATTTTACTATGTAGAAGTGTATAAACTATAAATATATGTATATATATATGTCACAATGACATGTATATATATATATATATATATATATATATGTATTCTATGTGTGTATATTTTGTGTTTACAACGAAAGAAAGTGTTTTTTTAGTTGCGATATTTTGTTCCCATAGACTTACATGGGACTTCCGGTATCGGAATCGGATATCGACGATATTTAGTGATATCGGCGATACCATTCCGATACGATATTTTTAGATATCGAGCAGTATCGCTCAACACTACCCACGATACTAGTTGCATCCCCGAGCACTTACGCTAAACACTATTGATGACATATTCAATATGACAACCTAATGTTATAAAATTCTCTGCCATACTTTTGAGCTCAAAATGCTTAATATACATCTGGATAAAATCCTTGAGGGGTCTAGTTTCCAAAATGGGGTCACTTGTGGGGAATTTCCACTACTTAGGCACATCAGGGGCTCTCCAAATGCAACATGGCATCCGCTCTCAATTTCAGTCTATTGTACGTTCAAAAAATCTCATGGTGCTCCTTCCCTTCTAAGCCCTGACGTGTGCTCAAACAGTAGCATATTCAATATGACAACCTAATGTTAAAAAATTCTGTGTCATAATTTTGAGCTCAAAATGCTTAACCCCTTCACCCACAAGGGTGGTTTGCACGATAATGACAGGGCCAATTTTTACAATTCTGACCACTGTCTCTTTATGAGGTTATAACTCTGGAACGCTTCAACGGATATTCGCGATTCTGATATTGTTTTCTCGTGACATATTGTACTTCACATTAGAAGTAAAATTTCTTCGATATAACTTGCGTTTATTTTTTAAAAAAACGCAAATATAGAGAAAATTTTTAAAATTTTGCAATTTTCAAACTTTGAATTTTTATTCCCTTAAAACAGAGAAATATATCACACAAAATAGTTAAGAAATAACATTTTCCACATGTCTACTTTACATCAGCACAATTTTGGAACCAAAATTTTTTTTTGTTAGGAAGTTTTAAGGGTTAAAAGTTGACCAGCGATTTCTCATTTTTACAACAAAATTTACAAAGCCATTTTTTTTAGGGACCACCTCATATTTGAAGTCACTTTGAGGGGTCTATATGGCAGAAAATACCCAAAAGTGACACCATTCTAAAAACTGCACCCCTCAAGGTACTCAAAACCACATTCAAGAAGTTTATTAACCCTTCAGGTGCTTCACAGGAACTAAAGCAACGTGGAAGGAAAAAATGAATATTTAACTTTTTAGCCACAAAAATTATCTTTTACAAACTTTTTTTTTTATTTTCACAAGGGTAAAAGGAGAAAATGGACAGATAAGGTTGTTGTGCAATTTCTCCTGAGTACGCTAATACCCAATATGTGGGGGAAAACCACTGTTTGGGCACACGGCAGAAGGAGCGCCGTTTGACTTTTTCAAACTAAAATTGGCTGGAATTGAGATTGGACGCCATGTCTAGTTTGGAGTACCTCTAATGCGCCTAAACAGTGGAAACCCCCACAAGTGACACCATTTTGGAAACTAGACCCCCTAAGGTACTTATCTAGATCTGTTGTGAGCACTTTGAACGCCCAAGAGTTTCACAAAAGTTTATAATGCCTGGGTGTGAAAAAAAAAAATTCCACAAAAATGATTTTTTAGTCCCAAATTTTTGAATTTTTCCAAGGAAATTGGACCCCAAAAGTTGTTGTCCAATTTGTCCTGAGTATGCTGATACCCCATATGTGGGGGGGGAAACTATTTGGGCGCACGGCAGGTCTTGGAAAGGAAGTAGTAACGTTTTGGAATGCAGACGTTGATGGGGGTCATGTTCCGTTTGCAGTGCCCCAGATGAGCCTAAACAGTGGAAACCCCCCACAAGTGACCACATTTTGGAAACTAGACCCCCTAAGGAACTTATCTAGATCTGTGGTGAGCACTTTGAACCCCCAAGTGCTTCACAGAAGTTTATAACGCACAGCTGTAAAAATAAAAAATCTTTTTTTTTTTTGCAAAAAAGATTTTTTCGCCCCAATATTTTATTTTCACAAGGGTAACAGGAGAAATTGGACCCCAAAAGTTGTTGTCCAATTTGTCCTGAGTACGCTGATACCCAATATGTGGGAGAAAACTACTGTATGGGTACACGTTGGGGCTCGGAAGGGAAGTAGTGCGTTTTGGATTGCAGACTTTGATGGAATGGTCTGGGGCGTCATGTCGCATTTGGAGAGCCCCTGATGCGCCTAAGCCCCCAAGTGCTTCACACAAGTTTATAATGTCCGGGCATGAAAATAAAAAATCTTATTTTTTTCCCGCAAAAATTATCATTTAGTCACTAATTTTTTATTTTCCCAAGGGTAACAGGAGAAATTGGACCACATAAGTTGTTGTACAGTTTGTCCTGAGTACGCTGATACCCCATATGTGTGGGGAACCACTGTTTGGGCGCACGGCAGAGCTCGGAAGGGAAGGAGCACCATTTGTGTTGTGAATGGGCTAGAAATGAATTCTGAGCAGAAGCTCCCTCTGGTGGTTACAAACAGTACTGAACTATCCAATGAAGATTGTGAAGATTGGAGATCAGGTGTTACTGACTGGTCTTATATAAGGGAGTTTCCCTCCCATCAGGGTTGCCGGTGATCAATTGTTCTGGTCTCATCTTTGATTCCTGTTCACTTTGTGGCTTGCTGTTTCGTGCCTGCATCTTCTGCTAACAGATAAGACATTTTCTTCTTTTAGTTTTTTGTGCTTGTTTTTGCATTTTGTCCTGCACTTCTGTGGGGGTCTGCCGGGTCCCCTTTGGGGGCTTGTGCTCCTCTCAGTTTAGTTCAGCCACTTTGTTTGTTCATTTGCTTTTTCCAGTTTTTTCAGTGGTTGCTGTTTAGTTTTTTTACACCAGAGAACTAATTTAGGTGGTAGAGGTCGTGTGATCTCAGGTGTTTTTGTAATTAGTAGAGTTGGTGCTTTTCAGGGTTTTTTGGGATTGCAGTAAGTGCCCTTCCTATCCTATTCTATTTAGGAAGTTTGGGCCCCAACGTTTGCTCATACTATTTTCTGTCTGTGTCAGTATTTCTTCTTGTCTAACCGCCATTACATGTTTGGGGGCTTTCTATGTTCTTTGGGGATCTGCTCCGGGGCAGATAGCTTTCCTCTTTCTATCTTTAGGTGTAGTTAGCTTCTCAGGCTGTGACGAGGCGTCTAGGACCAACGTAGGTACGCTCCACGGCTGCCTTTAGTTGTGGTGGTTAGTCAGGGTACTGCAATCCCATAGATTCCAACCTCTCTGGTGTATTGCCTTTTTTGCCTGCTCTCCTCAGCTACCAAATCATAACACATTTGACTTTTTCCAACCACAATTGGCTGGAATTGAGATTGGATGCCATGTTGCATTTGGAGAGCCCCTGATGTGCCTAAACAGTGGAAACCCCCCACAAATGACCCCATTTGGGAAACTAGACCCCCTAAGGAACTTATCTAGATCTTTGGTGAGCAATTTGAACCCCCAAGTGCTTCACACAAGTTTATAACGTAGAGCCGTTATATTTAAAAATCATATTTTTTCCACAAAAATGATCTTTTCACCCCAATTTTTATTTTTCCAAGGGTAACAAGACTCCAATAGTTATTGTGCAATTTGTCCTGAGTGCGCTGATACCCCATATGTGGGAGAAAACCACTGCTTGGGTGCATGGCAGAGTTTGGAAGGGAAGGAGCGCCGTCTGACTTTTTCAGCGCAGAATTGGCTGGACGCCATGTCGTGTTTGGAGAGCTCCTGATCTGCCTAAACAGTGGAAACCCCCATAAATGACACCATTTTGGAAACTAGACCCCTCAAGGAACTTATCTAGATTTGTGGTGAGAACTTTGAACCCCAGGTGCTTCACTAAAGTTTATAACATACAGCCATAAAATAAAAAATCTTTTTTTTTTTTACAAAAATGATATTTTCGCCCCCAATATTTTATTTTCACAAGGGTAACAGAAGAAATTGGAACCCAGAATTGTTGTCCAATTTGTCCTGAGTACGCTAATACCCAATATGTGGGAGAAAACTACTGTATGGGCACATGTCGGGGCTCGGAAGGGAAGTAGTGACGTTTTGGATTGCAGACTTTGATGGAATGGTCTGGGGGCGTCATGTCGCATTTGGAGAGCCACTGATGCACCTAAACAGTGGAAACCCCCCACAAGTGACCCCATTTTGGCAAATAGACCCAACAAGGAACTTATCTAGATGTGTGGTGAGCACTTTGAACCCCGAAGTGCTTCACAGAAGTTTATAACGCACAGCTGTAAAAATAAAAAACCCTTTTTTTTTTTTGCAAAAATGATTTTTTCGCCCCAATATTTTATTTTTACAAGGGTAACAGGAGAAATTGGACCCCAAAAGTTGTTGTCCAATTTGTCCTGAGTACGCTGATACCCAATATGTGGGAGAAAACTACTGTATGGGTACACGTTGGGGCTCGGATGGGAAGTAGTGACGTTTTGGATTGCAGACTTTGATGGAATGGTCTGGGGCGTCATGTCGCATTTGGAGAGCCCCTGATGCGCCTAAACAGTGGAAATCCCAACAAGTGACCCCATTTTGGAAAATAGACCCCACAAGGAACTTATCTAGATGTGTGGTGAGCGCTATGAAGCCCCAAGTGCTTCACAGAAGTTTATAATGTACAGCCGTAAAAACAAAAAAAAATCATTTTTTTTTACAAAAATGATATTTTCGCCCCCAGTTTTTTATTTTCCCAAGGGGAACAGAAGAAATAGGACAAATTGCACAATAACTCTTGGGGTCCAGAGTATGCTGATACCCCATATGTGGGGAAAAACTACTGTTTGGATGCATGGCAGAGCTCAGAAGTGAAGGAGCACCGTTTGACTTTTTCAACGCAGAATTGGCTGGAATTGAGATCAGACGCCATGTCACATTTGGAGAGCCCCTGATGTGCCTAAACAGCGGAAACCCCCAATTCTAACTCCAAACTAACCCAACACACCCCTAACCCTAGTCCCAACCCTAACCGCAAACCTAACCCTAACACACCCCTAATCCCAACCCTAACACTAATCCTAACTTTAGCGTCAACCCTAACCCTAACTTTAGCCGCCACCCTAACCCTAATGGGAAAATGGAAATAAATACATATTTTTTATTTTATTATTTTTCCCTAACTAAGGGGGTGGTAAAAGGTGGTCTGATTTACTATTTATAGTGGGTTTTTATGATTGGCAGCTGTCACGCTAAAAGACGCTTTTTATTGCAAAAAATAGTTTTTTGCATCGCCACATTTTGAGAGCTATAATTTTTGCATATTTTGGCCCACAGAGTCATGTGAGGTCTTATTTTTTGTGGTACGAGTTGACGTTTTTACTGGTACCATTTTTGAGCACGTGACATTTTTTGATCGCTTTTTATTTCGATTTTTGGGAGGTTAGAATGAACAAAAATCAGCAATTCATGAATTTTTTGGGAGAGGCGTTTTTATCGTTCCGCGTGTGGTAAAATTGATAAAGCAGTTTTATTCTTAGGGTCAGTACGATTATGGCGATACCTCATTTATATCTTTTTTTATGTTTTGGCGCTTTTATAGAATAAAAACAATTTTATATAAAAAATAATTATTTTTGCATCGCTTTATTCTGCGAGCTATAACTTTTTTATTTTTTCGCTGATGATGCTGTTTCACAGCTCGTTTTTTGCGGGACAAGATGACGTTTTCAGCGGTACCATGTTTATTTATATCGGACTTTTTGATCGCGTGTTATTCCACTTTTTGTTCGGCGGTATGATGATAAAGCATTGATTTTTTGCTTTTTTTTTTTTTTTTCTTAAGGGGTTCACTAAAGGGGTTAACTAGTGTGACAGTTTTATAGGGGGGGTCTTTACGGACGCGGCGATACCAAATATGTGTACTTCTATTGTTTTGTTTTTTTTATTTACAGGAAGTAATGAATTTATTGGGGAATATTTATTTTTTTTTATTTATTTTGGATTTTTTTTAAAACATGTTTATTTTTACTTTTTTAACTTTTTTACTTTGTCCCTGGGTGGGACATCACTGTATTTTATCAGATCGCTGGTGTGACAGTGTGCACAGCACTCTGTCACACCAGCAATCACACAGGCATAGCTGCAGGCTTCTCAGTGCCTGCTCTCAGCAGGCACTGAGGAAGCCGCCTCCCTCCAGGACCCCGGCCCATCTTGGATCCGCGTCCTGGGAGGGAGGAAGCCCTCAGAACAGCGCGATCACATCACGCTGGTCTGAGGGTCTCAGTGGAGCGTGCAGGGAGCCCCCTCCCTGCACGATGCTCCCTTGTGCCCCCAGTACACCGCGATCATGTTTGATCGCGGTGTGCCAGGGGTTATTGTGCCGGGAGCGGTCCGTGACCGCTACTGACACACAGTCACGGGTGTCAGCTGTGATAATCAGCTGACACCCGGCGGCGATTAGCTGCGCTCCCTCTGGGAGCGCAGCTCATCGCCTATGACGTACTATCCCGTCCATGGTCAGATTGGCACGGGTTTCATGGACGGGATAGTACGTCTAATGTCAGAGAGGGGTTAATATACATCTGGATAAAATCCTTGAGGGGTCTAGTTTCCAAAATGGGGTCACTTGTGGGGAATTTCCACTACTTAGGCACATCAGGGGCTCTCCAAATGCAATATGGCATCCGCTCTCAATTTCAGTCGATTGTACGTTCAAAAAATCTCATGGTGCTCCTTCCCTTCTAAGCCCTTACGTGTGTTCAAACAGTAGCATATTCAATATGACAACCTAATGTTAATAAATTCAGTGTCGTACTTTTGAGCTCAAAATTCTTAATATACATCTGGATAAAATCCTTGAGGGGTCTAGTTTCCAAAATAGAGTCACTTGTAGGGAATATCCACTACTTAGGCACATTAAGGGCTCTCCAAATGCAACATGGCATCCGCACTCAATTTCAGTCAATTGTACGTTCAAAAAATCTCATGGTGCTCCTTCCCTTCTAAGCCCTGACGTGTGCTAAACAGTAGTTTTTTCCCCACATATGGGGTATCGTGCACTTAGGAGAAATTACACAACAAACGTTGTGATCCATTTTCTCCTGTTATCCTTGTGAAAATAATAACGTTTTGGTCTAAAGTACATTTTTTGTGAAAAAGAGTTAAATGTTCGTTTTTTACCTTCAACGTTGCTTCAGTTCCTTTGAAATAACTGAAGGGTTAATAAATTTATTAAGTGTGGTTTTGAGTACCTTGAGGAGTGCAGTTTTTAGAATTGTGTCACTTTTGGATACTTTTTGCTATTTAGGCCCCTCAAAGTGACTTCAAATGTAATAAAGTTTCCCAAAAAAATGGTTTTGTAAATTGGTTGGAAAAATGAAAACTGCTGGTCAAATTTTAACCCTTCTAACTTCCTAAGAAAAAAAGTCTTTTAAAAATTGTGTTGATGTAAAGTAGACATGTGAGAAATGTTATTTACTAACTATTTTGTGCAACATAACTCTCAGCTTTTTGGTTGTGGGCACTTCCAGAGCCATTATTGGTATGCCAGTATTGGTATGGCTATGATTGGCCAGCAAAACACGTGACCTGGCCTGTATAAATACTAGGTCATGGCTTGCTCTGCCATTTTACTCTGAGCCTGGTGTAGAGTGCCATAACAGCCTGGTGCAGTGTGAATTATTTTTTAGACAGTGTACTCGTACAGACATGGCTGAAAAGTGCACAGAGGCATTTTGAAACAGTACTCCCACAGGCAGAGTTTGCAGAGTACACAAGAGGCTTAAAGGCACAGTACTCCCACAGGTGGAGTTACAGAGCACACACAGATGCTTAAAGGCAAAGTACCCCCACAGGCAAGGTTTGCAGAGTACACATAGATGATTTTGGCACAGTACTCCCATAAATATTAGTGCTGAGTTCACAAGATGCCTAAAGGCACAGTACTCCCATAGGTGAGAGTACAGAATATACACAATGGCGTTTTGGCTCAGTACTCCCACATTATGGGTGAAGAATACACACCAGCTTTTTGGCACAGTATTTACCACTGAGATACGTGCAAAGCACACAAATAGGCTATTTTGCAGAGCACACAGTCTAATTCTGTCCCTTACTCCAGCATTGTCCTGTCCCTACACTAATCAAAGCAGAATGGTGGTGGCACTCGTGATCCAGCATTTATATAGTTAAGATCACATGGTGTACCAGCAAATCACAGCAATGGCAATACTTAGCATGACTGTGATGGCTCAGAAAGTGCCCCAGTCTAAAACCTTGTTGATTGGTTGCACTGCAGCCTTTCATCAAACTTTATTAAGTATACAAATCTGAACAGTAAATCAGACATCAGGTAAAAAGTCCGAGTTCAGAGTGGTACAAATCCCGAACTTTACAGTTCAGGTTCGCTCATTACTTATACTGACCAAATAATGAACATGTGAATGTGGTCCAATTTGTAGTCTCTTTATTGGACTTCTACTGTACTATTGAATCATAGTAAACCATAAAAAATTTGAGACTCATTTTGCTTCTTGTATTAACCTCCATTAATTTTGGTCTGCTAAAACCTAGTTTATATTGCAAATGCAATAACTAGTAAATTAACTGTATTTAGAGATTTCATGTTATTTTTGTTAATGGAGGTTAAAAATTGACTGAAAAAGGAGTTTCACTATTTCTATTTGCATTTTTACTGGAGATAAGAGCATTGATAGAAATTAGAATTTGCTGTCTTCGCTAAATTTTTCCAGTAAGTTTGCCCAGATAACCTGAGAACCCTTAGATGTGTATTAAATCTGTTTTGAGCTATGTAAAACCCAGCTTTATTCATTTCCATACAACCCAAACCTATTGGGTTAGGAGAAACGGATTGAAGCCTTTGCTACCAGAAGCCTATTTATCTACTTACCGACATAAGGTGTTCTGGTAATTTTGATGCACTTTAAATTTTTTTCCCCTTTCCAGTAATTAAAATGAATGATGAAATTCAAAAGTACTCGTCCCACAAAAAACAAGTTCTTATATACCTATGTGGATGGAAAAAAATGTCTCTATGCAGAAGGGGAACAAAAAACTAAAACTTAAAAAAAAAGGAAAATCGCCTGGAGGTGAAGAGATTAAATATATAATGTAGTTTCAGACTTTATAGGCTACTTAACCCTTCGTGACCGAACCTTTTTTGGTTTTGCATTTTTGATTTTTGCTCCCCTTCTTCTCAGAGCCGTAACTTTTTTATTTCTCCATCAATATGGCTGTGTGAGGGCTTGTTTTTTGTGGGACAATTTGTACTTTTGCACGGCTGATGTTTTTAATGATTCCATTTTGGTGCAAATTTCCCGTTATTAATGTCGCGGCAACAAAAAAAATGTAATTCTGGCGTTTTGACTTTTTTTCTCGCTATGCCATTTATCAATCAGGTTAATTTTTTTTATTGATAGATCAGGCGATTCTGAACGTGGCTATAACAAATATGTGCATGTTTGATTTTTTTATTGTATTGTTTTGAAGGGGGTGATTTGAAATTTTATATTTTTTAAATATTTTTAAAAACATTTTATTTTTACTTTTGGCATGCTTCAATATTCTTCATGGGAGACTTGAAGCTGCCACAATCCAATCAGCTCACAGGAAGCCGGCAGTGACAATCATAGAGGTCTCCAGGAGACCTCTGGTTGTCATGCCTATGAACTGGTGACCCGTGATCACTTGACGGGGGTCAGCGGTGGGCAGATTTCTGACTCTTGGCCGGAAGCGCAAGTTAAATGCCGCTGTCAACATTTGACAATGGCATTTAATGGGTTAATAGCTGTGGGTGGATCGCAATTCCACCTGCGGCTATTCTGGGCACATGTCAGGTATTCAAAACAGCTAAAATATCCAGGGAAAGATGTGGGCTCACCACCGGAGCCTGCATAAAAGGGGGGGAGTCCGACATTGGCGTACTATTACTCCTGACGTCAGAAAGGGGTTAAAGTTTATAAATGATGCAAAAATTTCCCCTTTTAAAGGGCAGAAAACTGAAGAACAAGCAAAAGAAACTTTCTCACACGGGGAGTGCAAAAACTATTTCTGTTTGGGGAGTATAAATAGAATTCTATGATAAATGTAGTAGCATTAGCTTTTCACAACCTATCCAAAAATTATCCCTTTTATTAGAAAGACAAGATAAATGTATGCTTTTAAATGTGAAGAAGTAAAGGGTTTTCAGCTAAGAGTGAAAAATTATCCCTTCTCTGGGATTCACAATTGGTTTGCTATTCACAAACTAATTAAGCAATTACAAAGACTTTTTATCAATCCATCCAACAATTATCCATGTTTTTAGAACACTAACATGGTAGCTGTTTAAAAACGTGAAGAAACAATGTATTCTCACCAAGCTTTTCCAAAAATTTGTTTTATTTTAGGAGCTGTACACATGTTTGTGTATACTCAAAAAATTATGATTCACATCAGTAGCACAGTCTATCACTGTGCAGCGGCAATTGTAGTGACAATGGCAGTAGCTGCACGGTAGAGAATTTGGACTAGGCAGGCAAGAAGATGTCTGTCAGCACAGTGTCAGGAACAGCAGCCCTGCCAGCAGCAATAAGGTTTAATATCGAAGGTAGCCAGGAGATATGCGGCTGGCTTTGCTGTTTAATAGCAGTGGCAGATGCTGCATGGCAGAGAACGAGTAAACTAGTATGGGGAAGGCAAACAGATGTGTGATAGTTAGTGTCATCATTTTCAGCCATCAAAACAGCAGGATTACCATATAGATGTTTGGAAGTAGATGCTCATCTGACCATGAACCAATGGCAACCAGTGCAGAAAACAGATAAAGGATAATTAGATCGTCAAGAAGATGGTATTGTCAATTTAATATTTGGAATCATTCATAGGTAAATTGAAGTCGGCACCAATTTATGCCTGATTTAGTTGAATTTTTGGTTTTCCACAATTATGACAGATAACCTCTCTGCTTGGGTGTTACAAAGCCACTAGTTGCGCTAAACACCCTTTCAGCCATTACTCAAGCTGCTGCACGTGACACTCATAGCCAGGGCCGGACTGGCTATCTGGCAATTCTGGAAAATGCCAGAAGGGCCTGTCTGATTGTGGGCTGCCTTGTCTGCTACGTTGTTAACAGACAAGGCAGGTGTTCTCAAGATACCCATACTGTTAAGTGTTGTGACAGAGCACAAGGTTGCTGACTAAGTCACTTACCCTAGCAGGCCACGGGCATCATTAGAAGTATAAAGGGTATGCCACACTGAACAATATCGCTAACAGGATCGCTAAAAAACGTCACTATTTAGCGATCCCGATAGCGATGTTGTTCAGTGCGGCATCTGCCAGCGACGAGCTTCCTGCTGTGATCTCGCTCGTCGCTGGAATCGTTCCGGACCCTATTTTCGTCGCTGGCGCCCCGCTGGGTAAGTATATATCGCTAGTGTGGCACCTTTTCTTAGCGATTTAGCGGTACTTTTGTACCGCTAAAGTCGTTAAGAAGATCGCTAACGGCGATAGCGTCGTTAACTATATCGCTAAATGTGGCCGCACTTAGCGATATAGAAACAATCCCGCTAGCGATCGCATTAGTATGCGTCGTTATCGTGATCGCTAGCGGGATTGTTTAGTGTGGCAGTACCTTTAGTCTTGTAGTAAATCTTCCCTTCCACCATCCAGGATAATATTAGTAATATATCCTATCTGGTTCTTGGGGATGGGGACAACATGAGTCTGTGTGATTTCAAATGCCAGGGCTGAATTTCAGCCCCAGTCCATACCTGCTCATAGCAAACCGTGCAGTTCCTGCTACTACTCCACTCTGTTGTCCAAAAAGTCCATGAGATCGAAACTCAGGGTTTCTGACTGAGAAAGCACAAATTTGTGCCTGGGATACATGTTATAGCCTCAACGTTGGCATAGGTGGGGAGGTTGGGTTTCTGGTTGGAAATGTACAGGTGAAAGCTTATGTGCTTCTTTACTTCCCTTCATATTTTCTGGTGAATGTTTTTTGCAGGATAGATATGAGGAGCACAAGTCAGTAATAACAAATTTTGTCATCTCTTTAAAAAGCAACTTTTATCAACTGCCAGCATCAGATGACAAAGAAACCCAAGCTATACAGTAGTTTGTCTACTACGAGATATATTACATCACCACTTTACACTGCTCATACAGATGCTGAAACATATACAGTTGTGCTCAAAAGTTTACATACCCCGGCAGTATTTTTGATTAAAAAATAGAAAATACAGTAGTTTGACAATAAATGGCTTCACCCAACCATTAACCATGAGTGGAGAAAAAGTTTTACTGTTATCATTCATTTGCTCGGAAAAAAGGTCAAGAAAGCAAAAATTCTTCTGTGGTTATGTAAACTTTTGAGCACAACTGTATATCATCAAATTACAGTGGGTTGTGATGTAGCAGCCTAGGTGGCACTGTGGATGATTATTTTGCTTTTGCAAAGTCAGGAGAGCTTGCTTTGCAACATACGATTGTTTAAAATGAGCTGACACTGTTCTGACCATAGCAATCACCTTCCGTAAACATGTATATTTGTGAATGAATTGTTGGAAGAATAAATTTAATACATGAAATGTCTCTCCTTATAAACATGTTAGCTGCTGCATCTCTCACAGCTCTGCTGAATTGCAACAGTATAGCAACACTAGTTGCTTGTGAGATGGAAGCTGAGCCTGAGAGGAACCTGCAGAAATGTCAGTTATAGTCACAGACAACTCTGCAGTGAGATGAGGAGATCAGAGAGTGGCCATTATACATCACACTGGTTACTCCCCATTTTAATGAAAATAAGCTCCGGAGGCAGATTCTCAGGGAGATCAGTGTCCTGACTTTAGCCTGGAACAGCTCATTTGCATATAAGAGAAATATCGATTTCTCCAGAATAAGACATCAAATTGCAAATATCAAGGCATCGTTTTATTCAGCTTCCTATGACCTGCAAGCAAGTATAGATGGCTTAGGGAGCATCATTCTAATGTCAGATTCCCTTTAAACAATATGGATAATTTTTTGGATTGTTTTAAAAAAGTATAGCTCCTTCATTTACCAAAGAAAAATGCTCTTGATAGACTTTAAATATGGATATTTTTGGCACCACCACTGGTGGCTTCCTATATATGCGACATCTCTGTATACACATCAGCAAGGCAGGCATCTGGCCACTCAAAAACAATTATATTTTGGACTATTTTTTACCATTTAAGTATCTTAAAAATTGTATTGCTGCAGTGTTGCTATATAGGCTCTTGGTTACCACCCAAATTATCATCTGTTTCCTCCGAGCTACAAATTTTGAGGTCACCTGGATATTACTAGGGTTATTTTTGCCTTTAAAAAGAAAGGGATTCAATACAGTCCTGGGAGACCTCTGAGTGGTACACATGTCTTTTCTGGGGAATTAGTGGCTTTGTAGTATTAAGATTTGTTGCAAATGTTTTAACGGTTAATCAAAATTTTTTCACACATATGTTGAAGTGAGTGAATTTAAATTTCAATAGATTCACTTATCTCTAGTTGTAAATGGTTCAGAGTGTGTGAAGTTAGACAAAATCAGAAGTGAGCCCAATTTTAATTGTTGCATATTTAGAGATGAGTAGAGTTGAGCGATACTTTCCGATATCCAAAAGTATCGGAATCGGAATGGTATCGCCGATACCATTAAAATATCGGCGATACCCGATACCGATACCGGAAATCCAATGTAAGTCTATGGGAACAAAATATCGTAACTAAAAAAAACCCATTCTTTCCTTGTAAACACTAAATATACACACAAAGAATACATATATATATATATATATATATATATATACATGTCATTGTGACATATATATATATATACATATATTTATAGTTTATACACTTCTACATAGTAAAATAGCCTCTGATTCAATTGCCGGGTAAAGCCGGCTTTTGTGAAAAGACAGAAGCACCCGACATGAAATGACACTTGGTTTACATAGAGTTAACCATGTCTTTTCATGTAGTTTGATATCTGATTTGCACAAACAATTACATGAGTGGCTGTGTGCAAAATTTCACACCTGTAGGGGTTAATTAAAGGTGTAAATTCGTTGTAAAAAAAATGGACTTTTTTGCTACGAATTTACACCTTTAATTAACCCCTACAGGTGTGAAATTTTGCACACAGCCACTCATGTAATTGTTTGTGCAAATCAGATATCAAACTACATGAAAAGACATGGTTAACTCTATGTAAACCAAGTGTCATTTCATGTCGGGTTCTGCATTTTCACAAAAGCCGGCAATTGAATTAGCGGCTATTATACTATGTAGAAGTGTATGAACTATAAATATATATATATATATATATATATGTGTCACAAATTCAATGACATATATATATATATATGAGGTGTAAAATTGCTGAAAAAAAATGCGTGGGCTCCTGCCCTATTTTCGCAACCAGACAGACAAAGCCAGTGAGTGGGGGCAGATAATAATAGCCCAGAGAGGGACCATTATTTTTGCCCCCCCCCTGGCTACTAGTGTTGAGCGATACTGCTCGATATCTAAAAATATCGTATCGAAATGGTATCGCCGATATCACTAAATATCGTCGATATCCGATTCTGATACCGGAAGTCCCATGTAAGTCTATGGGAACAAAATATCGCAACAAAAAAAAACCTTTCTTTCGTTGTAAACACAAAATATACACCATAGATACATATATATATATATATATATATATATATATATATAATATATACATGTCATTGTGACATATATATATACATATATTTATAGTTTATACACTTCTACATAGTAAAATAGACTCTGATTCAATTGTCGGGTAAAGCCGTGACATACCCCATAGAAGTCGACGGGCTCGGTGCCGAGTACCCCCAAAACCTCTGGCTCTGTGCGACTCAACTTGGGCGTCACAAACAGGATTCTGTAGCTCGCTATAAGCGAGTCCTGTGTGCCTGAATTGAACTGGTTTTGTGCTTGAGAATTGCTAAAATCATCAGAGAATGTATTTGCCATTTTTCAGCCATATCTGCGTCACGACGAGGCACTGGTGAAGAAGAAGGGCGTGCTCTTCGTGGGTGTACACTCAATCAGTGGTGCGAAAATGATGGCCGACCACTGTAAATGGTACTGCAATGTAAGATCGTGCCCCACGGCTCTTCAGTTCCGCCTCCTCATCCTCCTCAGTGTGCGGAAACTAACACGAAGGTCCCGCCTCCCTACAAAAGAGGGGCCCTCTCCAGATGCTAATGACACATGTGACTTGGCAGAGATGGCTAATGGACACGAGCAGAAGTGTGAAGGGATGGAGCAGTCAGAGCTCTCCCCCCACGGAAGCGACCCGATCGCTACGGAACCACCGTTGGGCACCCGGCCTGGAAACCCTCCTACGCTGCAAGAAGTAGAGGATACCCTAAGAGGCCTGACCCGGCACCGGGAGGAGGTCGCCAGGATGGAAGCCAGCTGGCGTGCCCTAAAACTAAACTTGGAGCGGCGCCAATCCCTCTTACCTGAAGTGTCTGTACCGGAAGGTGAGGCACCCGTTTTAGTAGAGGAGTCCGTGCGGGCATCCCAGCCCTTGCAATGTGATCCGGTTGACGTTGTCGCAGTGGAGGCACCCGTTCCTGCAAAAAACTCTGCACCGGCAGCACCCCAGATCCCGCTGTCTGCCCCCGTCGCTGAGACAGAAGAAGCGACACCCGTCCTCATGGAGGACGCCGCGCAGGCACCAGAGCACTACCTGCCTGTACCGGAGCCCCGACTGTCATCTGTTCCAGAGCCGGCTGCTTCCTCCGCAGGTGAGCGCCGCCAGGACTGGGGGGCGCCAGGAGAGCTGCCGCAAACCGGACACTGTAAGCTGCAGTTTGATGGTGGAGACATGGAGCAGCTGGTGGAGGAGAATTACAACCGGCGTCAGGAGGAAGAGTGAAGACGTTGGGAGCGGGAAGCAGAGCGACAAAGGGAGCAGCGAGAAACCCAAAAGCTTCGGCAACGTAACCTGGAGAAGGACCGGGCAGATAAGGACCGGATGAGAAAAGATAAAGGAACCCTGTGGGAGCCGCGGCGTAAGGGTGCAGTACGGAGCTTTAAATTGAAAGGTGGTTGGGGCTTCATCCAGGAGCCTGGACTTTATTTAGAAGTTATTGTGAACCGGCGGGACGTGGAGGCTCACCTCCCAGAAGGACACCCGGGGAGGGACCTGTTGCCAGGAGACTTGGTGACTTACACCCGACACTGGGGTTACAATGGATGGTACGCCCTAAATGTTACCAGGTGCGACCCCTACTCCCAGAGTGTCAGGAACCTGTGAGACCCTCGGAGCCTTCAGCCTCCCACATCCAGGCCTCTGCAAAAGTGCCCACCCCACGCCGTAAATCTCCCCAGCCTCCCTCAGTGGTCTCCTCAGCAGCCCCAGCTATGGACATGATAAGTATAGCTGGCCCGTACCCGGCGCCTGTTAGGCCCCTGGGGTTCGTTCAGTCCAGGACATAGGGTTCCAGACCCGGAGGGAGATGAAAGAGGTGGCCACACAGACACAGATAGCGGGTCACGACTTGAGTGTACAGACCACACGACGTCATCAGGTCCTGGTGGTCCTTGGTGTCTCGGATGTTTGGCAAGCATCAGAAGAGTACCAGGTGGTACCTGGAACACCCCTGCCAAAGAATTATAAATAACCCGGACAGGGTCCCTGTATGTAAATAGTTAAATTGTTGATGTACCCGGACGGGTGAATGTTCATAAAAAAGTTTTTTAATTTAATAAAAAAAAAAAAACACAGTTTTCATTACTTTTATTACAGTCTCATCCTGCGACGCCATCGATCTCCTGTAAAAAAATGAAAAAAAAAAAAAAAGTATACCACCTGACCGACGCAGTCCATAGTAACGAGTGTCCCACGATGATCCAGCTCTGCTACATCAGAATGACAGGCAGAGCCTGTCATCCCGGCGCAGCACAGCTGATTACCTGCTTCCCCGGCGGTGACGTCATCGGACTGGTTTACGGCCGGGATTACCCTGCAGTCACTGCAGTTATCGCGAAAAACTGCATGTGACCCCAGGGAGAAGATAATGGCGGCCATCAAGCAGTCCAGGATGTGACTGCCGGAGATCTTCTGCCAGGTAAGTGCCGCTGACTCCTGACAGACCCGACCGACGGACACTCACAGTGACAGTGACAAATCCGATATTCGATATGACGAAAATATCGGTATTCGGAATCGAAAGCCCGATACAGCTAATATCGGCCGATACCCGATATTTGCAGTATCGTATCGCTCAACACTACTGGCTACTAACATCTGCCCCCAGACACCCCAGGAAAGACAAATCTATAATTAGATTCGCCCTTTCTGGCACTTTGCTCGTCTATTCCCATTACCCTGTAGCGGTGGCGAATGGGTTAATATGGGGTTAAAGCCACCTTGCTATTGAAAGGTGACCTTAAGCCAGGTTAATAATTGAGAGCTGTCAATTAGACAACTATCAATTATTAATCCTATTGCATGAAATAAAATAAAACACACACACTTTAATTAAAAATCATTTTAATGAAATAAATACACATGTTTTTGACCATCTTTTATTTTACTGCAAAAACCATTTCCTGTAATAAAAATAAAATAAAAAAGCAAAATTATTCTTACCTATCCCATGCACAGTCAGGTCCCACGGTGTAATCCTTCAGAAAGGGTTAATGTTTACTGCAGGGACCGCAGCTAATGCTGCAGCCTCACAGTAAACCCCCAAATGAATGAGTTCCTCTCCTGGCTGACAGGAGAGTAAAGGCTGGGTCTCACATAACGATACACCAGCGATCCCGACAACGATATGCACTTGTCAGGATCGCTGGTGTATCGCTACATGATCGCTGCTGAGCTGCCAAACAGGCAGCTCAGGCAGCGATCTGGGACAGCGACACTGCTGGTAACATCGCTTAAGGGCCCGTCTCACATAGCGATATCGCTACCGAGATCGCTGCTGAGTCACTAGTTTTGTGACGCAGCAGCGAGCTCACCAGCGATATCGCTGTGTGTGACATTCAGCGACGATCAGCCCCTCTGCCGGGTATCGCTGATCGTCGCTGAAATGTCAGGACCTTTTTTTGATCGCTGGTTTCCCGCTGACAGGCACGCATCGCTGCGTGTGACAGGCGGGAGACCAGCGATCCGCTGGTAACCAAGGTACACAGCGGGTTTCCAGGCGCGGGGCTGTGCCTAGAAACCCGCTGTGTACCTTGGATACCAGCGCCCTGATGCAGGGGAGCTGGTATCCAAGGTACACAGCGGGTTTCCAGGCACCGCGCAGCGCTTGGAAACCCACTGTGTACCTTGGATACCAGCTCCCTGCATCAGGGCGCTGGTATCCAAGGTACACTGCGGGTAACTAAGCGATGTTACCCGCGGTGTCGCTGTCCCAGATCGCTGCCTGAGCTGCCTGTTGGGCAGCTCAGCAGCGATCATGTAGCGATACACCAGCGATCCTGACAAGTGCATATCGTTGTCGGGATCGCTGGTGTATCGTTATGTGAGACCCAGCCTTTAGTTACCCGCAGTGTACGTTGGATACCAGCGCCCTGATGCAGGGAGCTGGTAACCAAGGTACACAGCGGGTTTCTAAGCGCTGCGCGGTGCCTGGAAACCCGCTGTGTACCTTGGATACCAGCTCCCTGCATCAGGGCGCTGGTATCCAAGGTACACAGCGGGTTTCTAGGCACAGCCCCGCGCCTGGAAACCCGCTGTGTACCTTGGTTACCAGCGGATCGCTGGTCTCCCGCCTGTCACACGCAGCGATGCGTGCTGTTGTGAATGGGCTTGAGATGAGTTCTGAGCAGAGGCTCCCTCTGGTGGTTACAAGCGGTACTGGTCTGTTCAGTGAAGATTGTGAGGACTGGGAATCAGGTGTTACTGACTGGTCTTATATAAGGGAGTCACCTTCCCATCAGGGTTGCCGGTGATCAATTGTTCTGGTCTGAATCCTTGATTCCAGTTTCCCTTGTAGCCTGCTGTGTCGTGTCTGCATCTCCTTCTAACAGATAAGACATTTTCTTCTTTTTGTTTCTGTGCTTGATTTTTGCATTTTGTCCTGCACTTCTGTGGGGGCCTTCAAGGTCCCCTCAGGGGGCTTTTGCCCTCTCAGTTTAGTTCAGCCACTGATGTTTGTACTTTTGCTTTTTCCAGTTTTTTCAGTGGCTGCTGTTTTGATTTTGTTACACCAGAGAGCTAATTTAGGTGGTAGAGGTCGTGTGATCTCAGGTGTTTTTGAAATTAGTAGAGTTGGTGCTTTCAGGGTTTTTTTTGGGATTGCAGTAAGTACCCTTCCTATCCTTTTCTATTTAGTTGGTTTGGGCCCCAGCGTTTGCTCATACTATTTTCTGTCTGTGTCAGTATTTCGTCTTGTCTAACCGCCATTACATGTTTGGGGGCTTGCTATTATCTTTGGGGTTCTGCTCCGGGGCAGATAGCTTTCCTATTTCTATCTTTAGGTGTAGTTAGTTTCTCAGGCTGTGACGAGGCGTCTAGGACCAACGTAGGAACGCTCCATGGCTGCCTCTAGTTGTGGTGGTTAGTCAGGGTACTACAATCTCATAGATTCCAACTGCTCTGGTGTATTGCCTTTTTGCCTGCACTCCTCAGCTACCGAATCATAACAGTATCACCGGCCCAAAAATTGAAAATTGAATGGTACTCACAGAAGGGAAAAAATATTGTGAAAGAAAAAAAAAAAAAAGGTTGTCAGAGTTGTCAGAGATATTTTTCTGTTTGTTGCATTTTTTTTTTTTTTTTCCCTCTGTATCTCTGGGTGCTGGGGAGGATTTTTTTTTCTCTCAATGGAGTTTGCACAGTTGTCTGGCCGTGTGGATCAGCTTGCCACTGAGGTTCGGAGTATTGCTACCTATCTTGCTAGGTTGCCTGTTGTGGAACCTAGGATTCCCATGCCAGATTTGTTTTTAGGGGATAGAGCTAAGTTTCAGAATTTCAAAAATAATTGTAAATTGTTTTTTGCCTTAAAATCTAAGTCCTCAGGAAACGCAGCGCAGCAGGTTCAAATTGTCGTCTCTCTCCTGCGCGGCGATCCTCAGGATTGGGCTTTTTCCCTGACACCTGGGGATCCTGTTTTGAGTGATGTTGATGCATTTTTTCAGGCTTTGGGGTTATTGTACGATGAGCATAATGTCACTGATCAAGCTGAAAAAGCCTTGTTGGCATTAAATCAGGGGCTTGATGATGCTGAGTTATACTGTCAGAGATTCCGTAGGTGGGCAGTCGTGACCAAGTGGAATGACGACGCTTTGGCGGCCCTTTTTCGGAAGGGGCTGTCAGATAATGTAAAGGATGTTATGGTGGGACTCCCTGTCCCCTCTGGTCTCAATGATTCTATGTCATTAGCGATTCAAATTGACAGACGTTTGCGTGAGCGGAGAAGTATGCGTGGAATAGTGTTGCCTTGCGAACCTGCTTCTGAATCCATGCAGTGTGATAGAGTGGTGTCTGGGGCACAGCGTCATGAGTTTCGAAAGCGCAATGGGTTATGTTTCTACTGTGGTGATGCCTCTCATGCTATTTCAGTCTGCCCTAAGCGGGGAGGACGTTTTGCACGCTCAGTTGTCTTGGGTAGTGTTCAAACTAAGTTTTTACTAACTGTCACTCTGATATGCTCTCTGTCCTCATTTTCTGCTCAGGCTTTCGTTGATTCTGGAGCAGCTATTAACCTGATGGATTATGATTTTGCTAAACGTTGTGGGTTTCCCTTGATACCCCTACAGAAGTCTATTCCCTTCTGGGGATCGATTCTACCCCTTTGGCTGAGAATAAACCTCAGTTCTCTACTCAGGTGATAATGAAGGTTGAACCTGATCAACTGGAGTGCTGTAAATTTTTGGTTCTGTATAATCTGCATGATATTATCGTACTGGGTTTCCCTTGGTTACAGTCTCATAATCCTGTTTTGGATTGGAAATCTGTGTCTGTAACCAGTTGGGGCTGCCAATGTGTTAATACCAACACTCCTGTTTTTTCTGCCTCCCCCCTGGCTCAGGATGTTCCTGACTTTTTGATTGATTTTTCTGATGTGTTTAGCGAAAGTAAATCTGCATCCTTGCCTCCCCATAGGAGCTATGACTGCGCTATTGAATTAGTGCCTGGTAGTAAATTCCCTAAAGGTCGCATTTTTAACTTGTCTGTACCTGAACATGACGCTATGCGGTCTTATTTTCAAGGAGTCATTGGAGAAAGGTCATATCAGACCATCCTCTTCACCCTTAGGTGCCGGTTTTTTCTTTGTGGCCAAAAAGGATGGTTCATTAAGGCCGTGTATTGATTATCGTCCTTTGAACAATATTACTGTGAAATATGAATACCCGTTACCCTTGATTTCTGACCTGTTTTCCAGGGTGAAAAACGCTACTTGGTTTACCAAGCTTGACCTCAGGGGGGCATATAACCTTATTCGCATTAAGCACGGGGATGAATGGAAGACGGCATTCAATACCCCGGAGGGGCATTTTGAGTACCTTGTGATGCCCTTTGGGCTCACTAATGCTCCTTCTGTCTTCCAGTCCTTCATGAATGACATTTTCAGGGATTTTGTGGATAAATTTCTGATTGTTTATTTGGATGATATCTTGATTTTTTCCAATGACTGGGACTCTCATGTGAAACATGTTCGAACTGTATTCCAGATTTTGAGAGAGAATGCTCTGTATGTGAAGGGATCAAAGTGTCTTTTTGGCGTACAGAGGATCTCATTTCTGGGATTCATTTTGTCCCCATCTGTTATTGAAATGGACCCGGTCAAGGTTCAGGCCATCTGTGATTGGGTCCAACCTACTTCATTAAAGGCTCTTCAAAGATTTTTGGGTTTTGCCAATTTTTATCGTAAATTTATTGGTAATTTCTCGGTTATTGTTAAACCATTAACTGATTTGACCAAAAAGGGTTCTGATGTGGTGAATTGGCCTCCTGAGGCAGTCTCTGCATTTCAGGAACTTAAGCAGAGATTCACTTCTGCTCCTGTTCTACGGCAGCCTGATGTTTCTCTGCCATTTCAGGTGGAGGTTGATGCCTCTGAAATTGGGGCAGGTGCCGTTTTGTCCCAAAAAGATCCAGAGACCTCTAAAAGTAACCCTTGTGCCTTTTTCTCTCGAAAATTTTCTCCTACTGAACGTAATTATGACGTGGGTAATCGGGAGTTATTGGCCATGAAGTGGGCTTTTGAAGAGTGGAGACATTGGCTGGAGGGAGCCAAACATCGGGTGGTGGTCCTTACGGACCATAAGAATCTGGTTTATCTGGAATCTGCCAAGCGACTCAATCCTAGACAGGCCAGGTGGGCCTTGTTTTTCACACGTTTTAATTTTGTGGTTTCCTTTCTTCCTGGCACTAAGAATGTTAAGGCGGATGCTCTCTCGAGGAGTTTCCTTGCGGACTCTCCTGAGTTATCTGATCCTTCTGTTATTTGAAAGAGGGTGTAGTTCTTTCCGCCATCTCACCCAATTTGAGACTTGCTCTGGAGGGGTTTCAGGAGGATAGGCCTGAGCGCTGCCCTGTTGGAAAATTGTTTGTCCCGGACCAGTGGAAAAAGAGTGTGATGTCTGAGATTCATTGTTCCGCGTTGGCTGGGCATCCCGGAATTTTTGGTACCAGAGACTTGGTTAGTCGGTCCTTTTGGTGGCCTACCTTGTCTCGTGATGTCAGGGAATTTGTGCAGTCCTGCGGGACTTGCTCTCGCTCCAAGCCTTGCTCTCGCTCTGGTGGTTTGTTGATGCCATTGCCTGTGCCCAAGAGACCATGGACCCATATCTCTATGGATTTCATTTCCGACCTTCCTGTTTCTCAGAGAATGACCGGCATCTGGGTGATTTGTGATAGGTTTTCCAAGATGATACATCTTGTGCCATTGCCTAAGTTGCCTTCCTCCTCTGAATTGGTGCCTTTGTTCCTTCAGCACGTGGTTCGTTTACACGGCATTCCTGAGAACATTGTGTCTGACAGAGGAGTCCAGTTTGTTTCCAGATTTTGGAGGACATTTTGTTCTAAACTTGGTGTGCAATTGTCCTTCTCCTCGGCGTTTCATCCTCAGACCAATGGTCAAACTGAGAGAACAAACCAGACACTGGAGACTTATCTAAGATGCTTTGTGTCTGCTGATCAGGATGACTGGGTTTCTTTTTTGCCTTTGGCTGAGTTTGCTCTTAATAATAGGGCTAGCTCTGCCACTTTGATGTCTCCATTTTTCTGCAATTTTGGGTTTCACCCTCGGTTTTCTTCGGGACAGACAGAGGCTTCTGTCTGTCCGGGTGTTGACTCTGTTGTGGAGCGTATGCACAACAGAGTCACGTGGGCGTCTAGGACCAACGTAGGAACGCTCCACGGCTGCCTCTAGTTGTGGTGGTTATTCAGGGTACTGCAATCTCATAGATTCCAACTGCTCTGGTGTATTGCCTTTTTGCCTGCACTCCTCAGCTACCGAATCATAACAGCGTGCCTGTCAGCGGGAAACCAGCGATGAAAAAAAGGTCCTGACATTTCAGTGACGATCAGCGATACCCGGCAGGGGAGCTGATCGTCGCTGAATGTCACACACAGCGATATCGCTGGTGAGCTTGCTGCTGCGTCACAAAATTAGTGACTCAGCAGCGATCTCGGTAGCGATATCGCTATGTGAGACGGGCCCTTAAGTGGAAAGCTTAATTGATTGCTTTCCACTTTCACTTCAGGTCAGCCAGGGACACAATCAGTGACGTCAGAGGGAACTGATTAACAAAAATAGGGGTTCCCTTCGAAAAAAAAAATGGCGTGGGGTCCCCCCTATTTTTGTTAACCAGCCAGATGAAGCAGACCGCTGAGGCCTGGATTTTCAGGCTGTTAAGGAGCCAAGATCCATGGACCTTGCCAGCCTGATAATACCAGGCCACAGCAGTCTGCATATCTTGGCTGATTAACAAAAATAGGGGATCCCCTCAAAAAAAATTGGCGTGGGGTCCCCCCTATTTTTGTTAACCAGCCAGATGAAGCAGACCGCTGAGGCCTGGATTTTCAGGCTGTTAAGGAGCCAAGATCCATGGACCTTGCCAGCCTGATAATACCAGGCCACAGCAGTCTGCATATCTTGGCTGATTAACAAAAATAGGGGATCCCCTCGAAAAAAATTGGCGTGGGGTCCCCCCTATTTTTGTTAACCAGCCAGATGAAGCAGACCGCTGAGGCCTGGTTTTTCAGGCTGGTAAGGATCCAATATCCATGGACCTTGCCAGCCTGATAATACCAGGCCACAGCAGTCTGCTTAGCTTGGCTGGTTAACAAAAATAGGGGATCCCCTCGAAAAAAAAACGGCGTAGGGGTCCCCCTATTTTTGTTAACCAGCCAAGTAAAATGCAGACTGCTGCGGCCTGGTATTAAAAGACTGTCAAGGCCCATGGATTTTGGCCCTCAACAGCCTGATAATACCAGGCTACAGCAGCCCCACATTTGGCGCATCAAAAGATGTGCCAATTGTGGCACTTTACCCGGCTCTTCCCACTTGCCCTGTAGCGGTGGCAAGCGGGGTAATAAGGGGTTAATGTCACCGTTGATTGCACGGTGACAATAAGCCCGGTTAATAATGGAGAGGCGTCAATAAGACACCGATCCATTATTAATCCCAAAGTTTTTAAATGTTTAAAAAAAAGTCACTGCAAGAAAAACGTCTTTTAATGAAATAAAAGAGACAACACAGTTTTCATTTCTTTTATTACTCTCTCATTCCTGCAACGCCATCGATCTCCTGTAAAAAATAAAAAAAACAAACCAACAGTATACCACCTGTCCGACGCAGTCCATTGTAACGACTGTCCCACGACGATCCAGCTCTGCTACATCGGAATGACAGGCAGAGCCTGTCATCCCGGCGCAGCACAGCTGCTTACCAGCTTCCCCGGCGGGTGACGTCATTGGACTGCTTTACGGCCGCGATTACCCAGCAGTCACTGCAGTTATCTCGAGAAACTGCATGTGACCGCCAGGGAGAAGAGGATGGCGGCCATTAAGCAGTCAGGGATGTGACCGTCAGAGATCTTCTGCCGGGTAAGTGCCGCTGACTCCTGACAGACCCGACCGACGGACACTGACAGTGACAGTGACATTCCGATTCCGGTATCCGATATGACGAAAATATCGGTACTCGGAATTGGAATTCCGATACAGCCAATATCGGCCGATACCCGATATTTGCAGTATCGGAATGCTCAACACTAGAGATGAGCAGATTTGACAAAATATTAATTCTTCAAATCACATGATCTGTTCCCAGAAAATTTGATTCACAGCAAAGTTATTAGATGAAAGTGAATGCAGTTTATATGCTCTTAGGTCTCTTCAGACAGAAGAGCATAATAAAAGTAAAAAAGCAGAAGAACCTGATATTCGCCTCATTGGCTCACCTCTCTGGCTATCCATGCTATTCACTGCCCACTGTTCTGTCATCCACTGCTCTTCTATAAACATTTCACCGTCACTTCTATTCACCCTAGGCCAGAAAATCCAGCATAAAGAACCGAATATGTGGTGCACAACAATGCAAAGAGGAGCTGAGGAGGACTGGATGGTGTGCAGTGAGCAGCATGGATGGCCTGACAGGTGAGCATTGAAGAATTAGGCCCTGTGCACACGTTGCAGATTTTGCTGCCGATCCGCAGCGGATTTGGCGCTGCGGATCCGCAGCAGATCCGGAAACCATGTACAGTGCAATGTAAATGAATGGTAAAAAAAACGCTGTGCACATGCTGCAGATTTTTTCTCACGGATTTGGTGCAGTTTTAAATCCACGGCATGTCAATTCTTTGTGCGGATTCCGCAGTGGTTTTACACCTATTCCATTATAGGTGTAAAACTGCAAGGCAAATCCGCACAAAACCCGCAGCAAAACTGCAGTAAATCTGCGCTAAATACGCAGGTAAAACACAGGTCAATTTACCTGCGGATTTAGTAAAATCCGCACGAAAAATCCGCAAGTGAATCCGCAACATGTGCACGGAGCCTTAGGGTTATTTTTTATTTTTTAATTTTTTTATCCTGTGTGGTTGGCCACCATTTTGCTGAATTGGGGTGAAACGAATGACAAAAAAATTGTATTTTAGGTAATCTGTTTGTTTATAAATTTAATTGGATTCAATTTCATGCTTATAAATTTGACCTTTTCTAGTTAAAATAAAACCTTATCTTCTATGTGATCTGCTATTTAGATGAATATGCTTATCAATTCTAGTTTTACCATATCAAATTCAGCTTAACTCCTTTTCACATAAACTATAGACAAAAAGAGTTGTGAGAAATTGATGAATGCCATAAAATATTGCAATTACAAGTCCAATCTCCAGCATGAAATATGACCAGTCTATGTATGGCCAGTGCTTGTCAGTTCTTCTATGTGTTTACACAGTTATTGGCTTTAAAAATAAAACTATACGAAACACATAGTTACTTAGATACTAAGTGCTTGTGATTTTTGGTAAGATTTGTAGATAATGTGCAGTAAATCATATTTTAGTCTTAGAAATTATATTGCTAAGTGTTCTATTATAGTTCAGGAGAAAGAAATGTCTTGCAGAGCTGCTGAAAATTTTTATTTCCCTTCCATCCTAACAAGCAGTACAACATTGATGGTAATTCCAGACCTGTGAACTTATAGGATGGAATATCTAATGAAACCAATGAAACCCTTGTGATCTTCTTGAGCCTATAAGAGGCTGCTTAACCTCTCCTAACTTGTGCTTTTTTATCTGTCCTCGGTGGACTCTGATGAATGGTTTGTTTAGCCTCTTGGCTTTTTGTATACTTTTATTTCAATTTATTGTGTTGAACTTCTTCAGAAAAGTTTCTCTCTCTGTATTTGGGCTGCATTTTAAAAAAATCTTTCTGCAGGATTTCACTACCCAAACTATTTATATGCACATATATCTCTTTCATAGACAAGTCCAGTAATACCTTTACTTACATGAAGGTTCTTTTTCATTGAGAAATCAGAATTCAAATTGATATGCAAATGAGGTTGTAGGTCTGAAGCTTCTGCCACTCCAGCTCTATTCTCTGCCCAGAACTGGCTCCTCCTGATTGACTGACAGCTAGGGTTGAGCATTCCGATACTGCAAATATCGGTATCGGCCGATATTGGATGTATCGGAATTCCGATTCCGAGTACCGATATTTTCGTCATATCGGATACCGGAATCGGAATGTCACTGTCACTGTCAGGCTAAGTGCACACGATCAGGAATAATTGCGTTTTTTTCGCGTTTTTTCCGCGGTTTTCCGCGGTAAAAACGCGATAAAAACGCAAGCATTAAGCATCCTATACATGTTAATTGATTCCGCATGTTTTGGCCACATGTTGCGTTTTTTCCCGCGAAAAAAACGCTTCGCGGAACAAATAGCAACATGTTCATTAATTTTGCGGAATGTAAGCGGTTCATGTGCGGTGGTACCCAGGGTCTGGAGGAGAGGAGACTCTCCTCCAGGCCCTGGGTACCATATCCCTGGTAAAACAATAATTAAAATAAAAAATAATGATATTCTCACCTTCCGGCGGCCCCCGCAGCCTTCCCGCGGCCCCCGCAGCCTTCCCGCCTTCAGCGATGCTCCCGGCAACTCCCGGTCCCAGGAGTGCTTTGCGAGAATCACCCAGATGGCATAGCGGTCTCGCGAGATGCTACGTCATCGGTGTGATTTGTCGCAAAGCACTCCTGGGACCGGAGTTGCCGGGAGCGTCGCTGAAGGCGGGAAAGCTGCGGGGGCCGCGGGAAGGCTGCGGGGGCCACCGGAAGGTGAGAATATCATTATTTATTATTTTTTTTATTATTTTTACATTAGATCTTTTTACTATTGATGCGGCATAGGCGGCATCAATAGTAAAAAGTTGGTCACACGAGTCAAACACTATGTTTGACTCGTGTGACCAACCTGTCAATCAGTTTTCCAAGCGATGCTACAGATCGCTAGGAAAACGCTAGCATTCTGCAAGCTAATTACGCTTGCAAAACGCTATTATTCTGGCGGGAATCAGCATACAAAAAACGTGCGTATTTCCTGCGGGAGAAGTGCGGTATTGCCGCGGAAATTTCCGCGGCAATTCCGCAACGTGTGAACTTAGCCTCAGTGTCCGTCGGGTCTGTCAGGAGTCAGCGGCACTTACCCGGCAGAAGATCTCCGGCGGTCACATCCCGGACTGCTTGATGGCCGCCATCCTCTTCTCCCTGGCGGTCACATGCAGTTTCTCGCGATAACTGCAGTGACTGCTGGGTAATCGCGGCCGTAAAGCAGTCCGATGACGTCACCGCCGGAGAAGCAGGTAATCAGCTGTGCTGCGCCAGGATGTCAGGCTCTGCTTGGCATTCCGATGTAGCAGAGCTGGATCGTCGTGGGACACTCGTTACTATGGACTGCGTCGGACAGGTGGTATACTGTTGGTTTGTTTTTTTTATTTTTTTTACAGGAGATCGATGGCGTCGCAGGAATGAGAGTGTAATAAAAGAAATGAAAACTGTGTTGTCTCTTTTATTTCATTAAAAGACTTTTTTCTTGCTGTGTCTTTTTTTTAAACATTTTAAAACTTTGGTATTAATAATGGATCGGTGTCTTATTGACGCCTCTCCATTATTAACCGGGCTTATTGTCACCGTGCAATCAACGGTGACATTAACTCCTTATTACCCCGCTTGCCACCGCTACAGGGCAAGTGGGAAGAGCCGGGTAAAGTGCCACAATTGGCACATCTTTTGATGCGCCAAATGTGGGGCTGCTGTAGCCTGGTATTATCAGGCTGTTGAGGGCCAAAATCCATGTGCCTTGACAGTCTTTTAATACCAGGCCGCAGCAGTCTGCATTTTACTTGGCTGGTTAACAAAAATAGGGGGGATCCCCACGCCGTTTTTTTTTCGAGGGGATCCCCTATTTTTGTTAACCAGCCAAGCTAAGCAGACTGCTGTGGCCTGGTATTATCAGGCTTGCAAGGTCCATGGATATTGGATCCTTACCAGCCTGAAAAACCAGGCCTCAGCAGTCTGCTTCATCTGGCTGGTTAACAAAAATAGGGGGGACCCCACGCCAATTTTTTTCGAGGGGATCCCCTATTTTTGTTAATCAGCCAAGATATGCAGACTGCTGTGGCCTGGTATTATCAGGCTGGCAAGGTCCATGGATCTTGGCTCCTTAACAGACTGAAAATCCAGGCCTCAGCGGTCTGCTTCATCTGGCTGGTTAACAAAAATAGGGGGACCCCACGCCATTTTTTTTTCGAAGGGAACCCCTATTTTTGTTAATCAGTTCCCTCTGACGTCACTGATGGTGTGCCTGGCTGACCTGAAGTGAAAGTGGAAAGCAATCAATTAAGCTTTCCACTTCCTCTCCTGTCAGCCAGGAGAGGAGCTCATTCATTTGGGGGTTTACTGTGAGGCTGCAGCATTAGCTGCGGTCCCTGCAGTAAACATTAACCCTTTCTGAAGGATTACACCGTGGGACCTGACTGTGCATCGGATTGGTAAGAATAATTTTGCTTTATTATTTTATTTTTATTACAGGAAATGGTTTTAGCAGGTAAATAAAATATGGTCAAAAACTGTGTGATTATTTCATTAAACTTCTTTTTTATTAAAGTGTGTGTGTTTGAGTTTTCTTTCATACAATAGGATTAATAGTTGATAGTTGTCTAATTGACAGCTCTCAATTATTAACCTGGCTTAAAGTGACCTTTCAATTGCAAGGTCATTTTAACCCCTTATTAACCCATTCGCCACCGCTACAGGGCAATGGGAATAGACGGGCAAAGTGCCAGAAAGGGCAAATCTAATTAGAGATTTGCCCTTTCTGGGGTGTCTGGGGGCAGATGTTAGTAGCCGGGGGGGGCCAAAAATAATGGTCCCTCTCTGGGCTATTATTATCTGCCCCCACTCACTGGCTTTGTCTGTCTGGTTGCGAAAACAGGGCGGGAGCCCACGCATTTTTTTTCAGCAATTTTACACCTCATATATATATATATACATGTCATTGAGTTTGTGACACATATATATATATATTTATAGTTCATACACTTCTACATAGTATAATAGCCACTAATTCAATTGCCGGCTTTTGTGAAAATGCAGAACCCGACATGAAATGACACTTGGTTTACATAGAGTTAACCATGTCTTTTCATGTAGTTTGATATCTGATTTGCACAAACAATTACATGAGTGTAAGTGTGCAAAATTTCACACCTGTAGGGGTTAATTAAAGGTGTAAATTCATAGCAAAAAAAGTCCGTTTTTTTTACAACGAATTTACACCTTTAATTAACCCCTACAGGTGTGAAATTTTGCACACAGCCACTCATGTAATTGTTTGTGCAAATCAGATATCAAACTACATGAAAAGACATGGTTAACTCTATGTAAACCAAGTGTCATTTCATGTCGGGTGCTTCTGTCTTTTCACAAAAGCCGACTTTACCCGGCAATTGAATCAGAGGCTATTTTACTATGTAGAAGTGTATAAACTATAAATATATGTATATATATATATGTCACAATGACATGTGTATATATATATATGTATTCTATGTGTGTATATTTAGTGTTTACAAGGAAAGAATGGGGTTTTTTTTAGTTACGATATTTTGTTCCCATAGACTTACATTGGATTTCCGGTATCGGTATCGGGTATCGCCGATATTTTAATGGTATCGGCGAAACCATTCCGATTCCGATACTTTTGGATATCGGAAAGTATCGCTCAACTCTACTGACAGCCTCTATGAACGTTTTTTGCATCCGGCAAAAAACCGGACAGCGCCTGAAACAGCACATCAGGCTCTCTCTCTCCTCATTCCAGGCATGCTCAGACTGCATTTCTTGGGTTCAAAAGTTCATGACGGATCCGTCTAAAAACCTGATCCGTCGCATCAGTTTTTTGCAATCTGCACTGGATCCGTCTTTTTAAACTTGGACGGATTGTGCCTGATTGTAAAAAACGGATGTGTGAAAGTAGCCTTAGCAGTGGACACAGCAGACCCTCACACAGCGCGCTTCCACACAGATCTACTCTATTGAGATGATGATGAAGGTCAGGTATTGTCGGAAATGTCTCATTTTTCTGGAATTTCTTCTTCCAATAAATAAATTCTTGAACACACTTATATGTGTACCAAGTATTTCTACATCACATCATAAAAATGCAGTCCAATCTGCAGGCAGCTTGTCATAGAGCAGGAGGAGCGGAGAAGATTCATTATTTTAGCATAGTGAGAAAGGATTCAGTATAACCTGTATTTTAATCATTTACACTACTGCTATTTTGGGAATTTTCACTGCAGTGGGAGGTCCAAAATTGACTGACAGATTTCTCTGAATGTACACTTACACAAATAAAGCTGTCAGTCATTGATAGGACCGCCCACTGGACCAAAAACATCAGAAAGAGCAATGGTGAAATCACAGGTTATTCTGAATCTTTTCTCACAAACGATTCTCCCACTCTATATCGTGATGCCATTTTCTTGGTGACAGGTTAACAGTGAGTCAGCAAATTCATGACATCATGGTTTGTAACCCTTATTTCATTTCTCAAGAACCAACTTCTTAAGTTATCACCAAATACAAGTTGAATTTACCTCCTTCAACCCCGGGAGATTTTCTGTTTTCGCTTTTCCTTCCCATTCCATTTTTAAAATTCCATCAATATAGCCATTTGAGGGCTTGTTATTTGCAGGATGAGTTGTACTTTTGAATGACACTGTTGATTTCACTATATAGTTTATTGGAAAACGGAAAAAAATTCAAGAGTGTGAATTGCAAAAAAAAGTGCATTTCCATAATTCTTTTCTGTGGTTTTTATTTAACATGTTCATTACATGGTAAAACTCACCTGGTAATATGATTCTCGAGGTCAGTAGGATACCAAACGTCTATTGATTATTTTTTATTTAAATGGTGAAAAAAATTTGAGAACTTTGTATGAAAAAAGGATTTTGTGTTTGTCGCCATGTTCCAAGCCCATAACATTCTCGATTTTCGTGAAATGGGGCTGGGAGAGCTAACTAATTGCACCCTGAGCTGACATTTTTATTGATAACACTTTGATGTAGATACGATGTTAGAATCGCCTGTTATTGCATTTTATTGCAATGCTGCGGCAGCCATGAAAAGCATAATTCTGCTGTTTAAACTTTTTTTCTCGTTACACCATTTATCGTTCAGATTAATTTATTTTATATTTTGATAAATCGGACATTTCTGAAGAGGTACCAAATAAGTGTTTTTTTAAATTGTTTTATTTTTAATGGGGCGAAAGAGGGTGATTTTAACTTTTGTGTTTTTTAATTTTTTTACACTTTTTAAAAATTTTTTATTAGTCCACTATGCTATATATAACAAAAATCACAATCTCCTATGAACACTGGCCAGACTCTCGGTTTTCAAGACAACCCATTTGCGAGCTTCAATCACGTGACAGGGGCACTGATGGGTGGGACTTATGAAACGCTTCTGGCTGGCGTGTGTTAAATGCCACTGTCAGTCATTGACAGCAGCATTTAACTTGTTAACAGCCATGGGTGGTACTAAAACCACCCACAGCTGTTAAAGGCTCTTGATGGCTCATTAAATCAGCTTAAGGCTGGTGTTACACTTGCGAGTGTGATGCGAGTAAGTAGCACAACTTTCTCGCATCAACACCCGGCACAGCCGCCCGCTCTCGGACCCGAGTGTACGACCGCATGTATTTCTATGCAGTCGCACACTCGGGTCCGAGAGCGGGCGGCCGTGCCGGGTGTTGATGCGAGAAAATCGTACGACTTACTCGCATCACACTCGCAAGTGTGACGCCGGCCTTACACAAAAAGTGGGGATGATACAGGGGGAAGTTACCTCTAATCACCTTACCTCTCTACTCACAATTATTTATGTATTCAGTAGTAGGTGAGACTTTAATGTTAATGGGGGTCCGTCCCATATCTAAAAGTCAGGAGAATGGGTATGAGATTTCATAAATCTCATTCACTTTGCTGGTAAAGTAAAATATTGCAATTGTCATTGCAAAAAAAAAAAAAAAAAAAAATGACTGTGTAATGGTCATGTGTTAATATGCATTTACATTTTGCATACACATTAACTTACTTTTTCAGTTCAGATCTAGTTTTCTATGTAGTTCATAGTGCATTCCGTGCATATAAGGGTGTGACCGCCCTGTTTTCTGAGTTGAGAAAATCCATCCTGTCTGGCCAGAGCTTCAACTGGTGGGTTCAGTCCCTCTGCCCTTGTTCACATTTAAGTCACTTGACAAGTGGAAAGGTTTTCAATATTAGAGTAGGACTGTCCCACAGAGGGTTGCCTTGACGTGGCGGGATGGCTTGTACATTATTTTGATCAAAATTATGTTTACTAAATACACTTATGATTATTACTACCTTCATGCATTTTTGCAAAAAAGATTTTTATTTCATTTTTGGATATTTGTTTTTTTGTGCCTGTTTTTCTGTGTAATGGTCATGTGTTAATATGCATTTACATTTTGCATACACATTAACTTACTTTTTCAGTTCAGATCTAGTTTTCTATGTAGTTCATAGTGCATTCCGTGCATATAAGGGTGTGACCGCCCTGTTTTCTGAGTTGAGAAAATCCATCCTGTCTGGCCAGAGCTTCAACTGGTGGGTTCAGTCCCTCTGCCCTTGTTCACATTTAAGTCACTTGACAAGTGGAAAGGTTTTCAATATTAGAGTAGGACTGTCCCACAGAGGGTTGCCTTGACGTGGCGGGATGGCTTGTACATTATTTTGATCAAAATTATGTTTACTAAATACACTTATGATTATTACTACCTTCATGCATTTTTGCAAAAAAGATTTTTTATTTCATTTTTGGATATTTGTTTTTTTGTGCCTGTTTTTCTGTGTAATGGTCATGTGTTAATATGCATTTACATTTTGCATACACATTAACTTACTTTTTCAGTTCAGATCTAGTTTTCTATTGCAAAAACAAGCGGGAAAAACGCATCATGTGAACCATACCCTAATAGCTCCATGGTACATTTTCCCATGTTCACTGCCCACTAAAGATTCCGTCTCATCTCTTAGTGGGCTGCTGCAGGCAATACAATGCAATGTTGTCATCATGAAACCCGACAATCTCCTCATGGTGGAAAAAGTAGCCCATTGTCTACTGAAATAAGTGACACAGCAAGGAGCTGATGGCTCACTGCAGTCTGTTAACAAAGACCACAACAGCAATAGAGACCTGGTGCTGGACCAGTCTGCAAGTCTATGAAATAAACAAAAGAATCTTGGAAAATCTTCTCGTTGTATGAAGTTTAGCATATATGCCAGGACGTTAAAAGTTTTTTTTTTTGAACCATCAGAAAATTTTTGGAACGCTAAATCTTAACATAAATAAAATCTAAATTTCATAGGGATACATACAGTTTATCCAAAATTATAACCCATTAGATGAAGGCATAGCAAAATTGATGACCAATTTTTCACCAGTGTGCTGGATTTAGATTTTTATTAGCATTTAAGCAGTGTGCCAGTTTATATCAACGGTGTTTCTCATGCAAAAAAATCTGCTACTTGGAGGTTTCTCCATATTCACCTATCAAGCAGACAGTACAAAAAAGGATAGCTCTAAGAAGCAAGGAGGATGCTATCCATGCACTTTCTGAGTTTCCCATGGAACCCTAGACATGAATTTATTATTTTGATTTGCAGTTTGTTAAAAATTGGAAGTCTCCATTTTTTTTCCATGGGTTTTCCAACAATTTTCCATTTTCCATTTTCATTTATCCATTGCTAAATATCAATGAAAAAAATAACCAAGAAGAAAAAATACAAAATGATGTAAAAAGGATGCAAGTCAATGGCAATATAATTTTTTTGTGGAAGAAAAATGTTTTTTTATGGATCTCAAAACAGAAATGATTATTTTTATTGGGGCACCATTGATTCCATGATGTTGTACATGAGAAATGAAATGATTGTGTGAATGTAGCCTTATGCCCAGAATGTATGCAGGGAGGAGGGGTGAAATAAAGGCAAGAATTATACACTGCCATTGAAATTGCAATCCAAAGGCAGGTGTATTATCTGCCTCATTTATGTAGCAATACTACACCCTGAATTGCATTATTTTGCCGAATTGTATGAAAACGCAACAAAGTGAGAAATGTCTAATTACTAATTATCCAAACTTCTTTACTATTAGTAAACATGGATTTACATTGTAGTTGAAAACTGTTATGGGTTGTTGTCTACTTCTGAAGAACTGCTAATAAATGTTTATTCAGGTCATCTCGGAGTCTCTTCCCTGACACTCTCTGCTTCCTAGCATGAAGTGAGGAAATGCCTGGAAGCTGGTGTCAGAATCGGTTACAGTGACACATGATATTTATAACAAAGTGTGTAGGAAGGTGTCTCTTTACATCAGATTAGTTCACTGCAACTGGATCCTCTAAAGGCCTCTGAGAACTAGAACCATACCCTGCGTGGTGTGAGACAGGAGGTGCGGAACCGTCAGCAACACACCTGACAGTTTAGTCAAGGTGAGTCCTGGACACAGCGCAAGTTGAGCATTGCAGACAAGTCAAATTCCATTAGTCTTTTGTATCTGTAATTGGCTAGTTCTCGTAATCTGATGTGTACAAAGTCCTGGCGTTCGTGATGAATGTTCTATCAGAAAAGAGAAAGCTGCGATATAGAGCAATCAGTAGACAGGATGATGGGGAGAAGCCATAAATTAAATTAATATGCTCTTGTTAAATTAGTTACTGTGTTAAAATCAACGTTTCTTCATTTCTATGTGAGAAGAGTATTTAAGGTGAATCATGGCACTCGGTTATGAATACATTAGTGGTATATTCCCATTGCTGAAGTCTTTCAAGATATTAATTTAACACTATTTTTGTTAAGTCTATTTTCGTTCCTTTTTAGTAACTGTTGAATTGTCAATCAGTTTAGTGTCGTATAAAGAGTTTTCTCTAATAATCAAACATTTACAGTAAGTGCTTAACAATTAAACCAATATTTGGCTTTCAGAAGCAAAATTTGACATGAAGCAATAAACATTTTACTGTAGCTGTAAGGGTACGTCACCACATGCCAGGTTTAAGAGCCGTTGTAGAAAACAGATCCTCCAACTACAAAGTGATAACTTAAAAACATATGATTTTTATTCAGTGATAAATTTTAAATAACATGATAAAAAAGGAGATGACAACACAAACTTGAAAGAAAATGAAAAAGTTATTGTGCACAGGTTATAATGGAGATCACTTCAATTCTGAGAGATTATATATGCAGAGCATGTATCTTGGTAAACACTTTAATGTTAATTGAATTAGTCGCTGTAATAATATTTACACTAGCAACATAATGCACATCATAATGAACATTTTAAAAGTAAAAATTAGTATGCAAAATAAAGATATGTGAATAACAAAGTGCTGAGTGCTTGATATATAAATGCAATGCCAGGAGATGCTGGAGCCTGTCCCAAGTGTATGGTGCGGAGCAGACGGTTTGGATGTCAGAGATAAGGCAATAATAGCATACTGCCAAACCCTCTGTCAGCAGACAGACTTGGGACAGTAACAGGAGTGCACTTAATATAGTTAGTATTTAGGCAAAACTTAATATAAGGTTAAAGAAAGGTTTATCTACCCAAGCTCCAGACTGCAACAGTGCACCCCCTTTATGTACGTTTTGGCTGTTCTTCCTCAGAAGGGGTGCACAAGGAGCAGAACTGGATGGAGATCTATTTATAGGGAATACTAAATGGCGTAATCGCATGGGATTGGGTGTGTTACACCCACTTCAAGAAGTATAAGTCCATGCAGTGCACGGATGTCGGCTTCTGTATCGCAGCGTGCGCATTTTCATTTTTTTTTATTTTTTTTATTTTTTTTACTTTTGAAATGTTCATAATGACGTGAGTTATGTTGCTAGTGTAAATAAGATTAAAGCAACTATTTCAATTAACGTTGAGGTGTTTATCGGGATACATGCATATTTACTCTCATAATTGAAGCGATCTCCATTATAACCTCTGCACAGTGACTTTTTCATTTTCTTTCAAGTATGTGTTGTCATCTCCTTTTTTACCATGCTTTTTTTTAATTTATTGCTGAATAAAAATCATATTTTTTAAGATATCATTTTGTAGTTGGAGGATTTGTTTCCTACATAGGTTATTTTGTCCATCAAGGTCCTCCGTTTTACTGCTTGGGTATAATAGGCTCTCACATGCCAGATTTGCTGTGGATTTTACCATAATGGAAAAACTCAAGAGAAATCCGCATTGACAAATACCAATGTATGTTTTGTTGTGGGAAATGTACAGATTAATTATGTGATTATTATATCCCTAGGAACCCTCGTTTCATGATAATTGTGCAGTTCAAGGGCGCAGGCAGACGGACGTATAAATTAGACTAATATTGTACCGCAATTCGACAGCAAAATTTAAATGGAGAGGTCACCCACGATGTAGTTATAGGGCATTAATGGTTTTCAATGGCAGCTAGAAGTTAACTGAAGGTTCCCCATTACGGTTATTGTGACTCTTCTGTGAAGCTCAGCCACTGGCTGTGCTTCATAAGACACTATGATACTGTGATTAAACTGCAATACTTTTTTATTGCATTATACAGAACAAGCCATCAAACAATCCCAGGTTCAATTCTTCCAGCAGGACTAAAAAAAAAAAATGTTTTTAAAAATAGACATTACTAACATTTTTAAAAATATTAAAACTCAAATAACCCTTTTTACTGTTAAAATTAAAAAAACAAACATATTTGGTAACTCTGCAAATATAGGGGGGTACAGAAACTGTTCGACGTCCCTACCCCCTTAAAGTACTCGCATTTGTATTTACTCTTGTATGTATGTACAGTACAGACCAAAAGTTTGGACACAACTTCTCATTTAAAGATTTTTCTGTATTTTCATGACTATGAAAATTGTAAATTCACACTGAAGGCATCAAAACTATGAATTATATACTTAACAAAAAAGTGTGTAACAACTGAAATTATGTCTTATATTCTAGGTTCTTCAAAGTAGCCACATTTTGCTTTGATGACTGCTTTGCACACTCTTGGCATTCTCTTGATGAGCTTCAAGAGCTAGTCACCGGAAATAGTTTTCACTTCACAGGTGTGCCCTGTCAGGTTTAATAAGTGGGATTTCTGGCCTTATTAATTGGGGTTGGGACCATCAGTTGTGTTGTGCAGAAGTCTGGTGGATACACAGCTGATAGTCCTACTGAATAGACTGTTAGAATTTGTTTATTATGGCATGAAAAAAAACAGCTAAGTAAGGAGAAAAACGAGTGGCCATCATTACTTTAAGAAATGGAGGTCAATCAGTCTGAAAAATTGGGAAAACTTTGAAAGTGTCCCCAAGTGCAGTTGCAAAAACCATCAAGCGCTACAAAAAAACTGGCTCAGATGAGGACCCCCCCAGGAAAGATGACCAAGAGTCACCTCTGCTTCTGAGGATAAGTTTATCCGAGTCACCAGCCTCAGAAATCGCAGGTTAACAGCAGCTCAAATTAGAGACCATGTCAATGCCACACAGAGTTCTAGCAGCAGACACATCTCTACAACAACTGTTAAGAGGAGACTTTGTGCAGCAGGCCTTCATGGTAAAATAGCTGCTAGGAAACCACTGCTAAGGACAGGCAACAAGCAGAAGAGACTTGTTTGGGCTAAAGAACACAAGGAATGGACATTAGACCAGTGGAAATCTATGCTTTGGTCTGATGAGTCCAAATTTGAGATCTTTGGTTCCAACCACCGTGTCTTTGTGCGACGCAGAAAAGGTGAACGGATGGACTCTACATGCCTGGTTCCCACCGTGAAGCATGGAGGAGGAGGTGTGATGGTGTGGGGGTGCTTTGCTGGTGACACTGTAGGGGATTTATTCAAAATTGAAGGCATACTGAAACAGCATGGCTACCACAGCATCTTGCAGAGGCATGCTATTCCATCCGGTTTACGTTTAGTTGGACCATCATTTATTTTTCAACAGGACAATGACCCCAAACACACCTCCAGGCTTTATAAGGGCTATTTGACCAAGAAGGAGAGTGATGGGGTGCTACGCCAGATGACCTGGCCTCCACAGTTCCCAGACCTGAACCCAATCGAGATGGTTTGGGGTAAGCTGGACCGCAGAGTGAAAGCAAAAGGACCAACAAGTGCTAAGCATCTCTGGGAACTCCTTCAAGATTGTTGGAAGACCATTTCCGGTGACTACCTCTTGAAGCTCATCAAGAGAATGCCAAGAGTGTGCAAAGCAGTCATCAAAGCAAAAGGTGGTTACTTTGAAGAACCTAGAATATAAGACATAATTTCGGTTGTTACACACTTTATTGTTAAGTATATAATTCCACATGTATTAATTCATAGTTGTGATGCCTTCAGTATGAAAGTACAATTTTCATAGTCATGAAAATACAGAAAAGTCTTTAAATGAGAAGGTGTGTCCAAACTTTTGGTCTGTACTGTATATTTTTACCTTTCAATGCTGCCATGTATATATGAATAATAGGGAAAGTGTAGTACCCCTAATCGGACACTACAGTCATGGCCAAAAGTTTTGAGAATGACAGAAATATTATATTTTCACATGATCTGCTGCCCTCTGGTTTTTATGTGTGTTTGACAGATGTTTTTATCACAGACAGAAATATAATAATTGCAAACATATGAGTAACAAAAGCTTATATTGACAGTTAGAATGAGTTAATGCAGGAAGTCAATATTTGCAGTGTTGACCCTGCTTCTTCAGGACCTCTGCAATTCTCCCTGGCATGCTCTCAATCAACTTCTGGACCAAATCCTGACTGATAGCAGTCCATTCTTGCACAATCAATGCTTTCATTTTGTCAGAATTTTTAGGTTTTTGTTTGTCCACCCGTCTCTTGATGATTGACCACAAGTTCTCAATGGGATTAAGATCTGGGGAGTTTCCAGGCCATGGACCCAAAATCTCTGTTTTGTTCCCTGAGCCATTTAGTTATCACCTTTGCTTTATGGCAAGGTGCTCCATCATGCTGGAAAAGGCATTGTTGATCGCCAAACTGCTCTTGGAGGGTTGGGAGAAGTTGCTCTTGGAGGACATTCTGGTACCATTCTTTATTCATGGCTGTGTTTTTAGGCAAGACTGTGAGAGAGCCGATTCCCTTGGCTGAGAAGTAACCCCACACATGAATGGTTTCAGGATGCTTAACAGTTGGCATGAGACAAGACTGGTGGTAGCGCTCACCTTGTCTTCTCCGAATGAGGCGTTTTCCTGAGGTCCCAAACAATCGAAAAGGGGATTCATTAGAGAAAATAACTTTACCCCAGTCCTCAGCAGTCCACTGCCTGTACCTTTTGCAGAATATCAGTATGTCCATGATGTTTTTTCTGGAGAGAAGTGGCTTCTTTGCTGCCCTCCTTGAGACCAGGCATTGCTCCAAGAGTCTCTGCCTCACAGTGCGTGCAGATGCACTCACACCTGCCTGCTGCCATTCCTGAGCAAGCTCTGCACTGCTGGTAGCCCGATCCCGAAGCTGAAACACTTTTAAGAGACGGTCCTGGCGCTTGCTGGTCTTTCTTGGGCGCCCTGAAGCCTTTTTGGCAACATTGGAACCTCTCTCCTTGAAGTTCTTGATGATGCGATAGATTGTTGACTGAGGTGCAATCTTTCTAGCTGCGATACTCTTCCCTGTTAGGCCATTTTTGTGCATTGCAATGATGACTGCACGTGTTTCTTTAGAGATAACCATGGTTAACAGAAGAGAAACAATGATGCCAAGCACCAGCCTCCTTTTAAAATGTCCAGTGGTGTCATTCTTACTTAATCATGACAGATTGATCTCCAGCCATGTCCTCATCAACACCCACACCTGTGTTAATGGAGCAATCAATGAAAAGAGGTTAGCTGGTCCTTTTAAGTCAGGGCTGCAATGATGTTGAAATGTGTTTTGGGGGATAAAGTTCATTTTCTAGCCAAATATTGATTTTGCAAGTAATTGCTGTTAAGCTGATCACTCTTTATAACATTCTGGAGTATATGCAAATTGCCATTAGAAAAAGTGAAGCAGTAGACTTTGTAAAAATTAATATTTGTGTCATTCTCAAAACTTTTGGCCATGACTGTATTGTACATAGTTCTTTAGGAGGAGCTAGCCATGTTAAGAAGAAAGTGTTTTCCTGTTTGTAGTTAGTAGGGACCTACTGCCCATGTAGGGTGGTTAGTTCTGTAACGTTAAGCAAGGCACCCAGCCATCCAGAGTCCAGACAGAAGTGCAGAAGTAGAGCTGAAGCAGCAGCGTGACTACAGTGTGGAGCAGAAGCTTGAAAAGTGGACCTAAGCAGTACATGGACACAGGTCGCTCATCATATGGCAGATCATTGCATGGGCTGATGCCCTCAGTTCTGGGGTGAAACGGACGAGGGAACCCCAAACATAGTGAGTCTGCAAGAGGCAGTACAACCCCATAATATACTGAAGGACATAGAGAGGAGTACAGAGGAAGTGAACAATGTGAACTCTGTGGAACCTTATACTGACAAGGATGTGCTGCGAAGCGAAGAAAGTAAAATTTTACGTTTTAAGTTGCAACTGAATTGTGTGTGTTCATACCCTAGCGACCGGAGGAGATCTTAAGCCACGGAGAGAGAGCCCTGAAGGTGAGGAGGACAGAGAAGCAGGTATGCTGACAATGGAACATTACTTGCATGTGATGAGAGGCCAGGGCGCACCAGATCCATTAGTCTCAGCCATGACTACGACACTGGCTCTCCTTCACACATAAATAAATGCTTGGTCTATTAAAATGTAAAATTATTTCCAAAAGAGAAAAAATATAAATACTCACTTCCCTAAGAGATGTCAACTCACCTACCTAAAAGATGCAGATAAAACCAATCAAAGCATCATGTGTACACCAAAAAAAAATCTAGAAAAACGGAGACAGAAACCACTTTTTTTTTTTTACAAACTTTCATGTCACTATTGAAATAAAAAAAATAGCGGTAATCACACTGAGCAGGAGAATCATGTTAACAGGTTATTTTTACAATGCAAAGAATGCCATAAAAAAACTTAAAAAATAATGCTGGAATTGTTTGTTCATTGCTCTTGGGGAATGGGCACTATTTTAAATTTTTGTCTTAGGCAACAGGAAAGCTAGAATTGTCCCTGTTCATCATACTTTTCCAATAGTTTGTAGTTAAGAAGGCTGACATACTGTAACTTATGGACTCTTTAATTTTTGGGTCATTTATAGCCGACTGTGTACTAGTATATAGGGCTCTTGCTGAATTGTTAAAATTTTCCGAATTCCCTTTGAACTTTATATTATAAATGATCAATGCCACTGTGTCATAGAACTCTGACATCCAAATGAATTCAGGTGCTATTGAGGGCAACCTGCAAAGAAATCATATTTTTAAACACATCCTAGTCCGGAAGCAGTAGTAATGACAATAGCACAGGATCAGCTACTTATTATGTCAGAGTTGCTGAACTAAAATTTCTTATACACTGTTATGATTTGGTAGCTGAGGAGTGCAGGTAAAAAAAAAGGCAATACACCAGAGCAGTTGGAAACTATGAGATTGCAGTACCCTGACTAACCACCACAACTAGAGGCAGCCGTGGAGCGTTCCTACGTTGGTCCTAGACGCCTCGTCACAGCCTGAGAAACTAACTACACCTAAAGATAGATATAGGAAAGCTATCTGCCCCGGAGCAGAACCCCAAAGACAATAGAAAGCCCCCAAACATGTAATGGCGGTTAGACAAGATGAAATACTGACACAGAAAGAAAATAGTATGAGCAAACGCTGGGGCCCAAACTAACTAAATAGAAAAGGACAGAAAGGGTACTTACTGCAATCCCAGAAAACCCTGAAAAGCACCAACACCACTAATTTCAAAAACACCTGAGATCACACGACCTCTACCACCTAAATTAGTTCTCTGGTGTAACAAAATCAAAACAGCAGCCACTGAAAAAACTGGAAAAAGCAAAAGTACATACATAAGTGGCTGAACTAAACTGAGAGGGCAAAAGCCCCCGGAGGGGACCCTGAAGGCCCCCACAGAAGTGCAGGACAAAAAAATGCAAAAATATAGCACAAAAACAAAAAGAAGAAAATGTCTTATCTGTTAGCAGGAGATGCAGACACCACACAGCAGGCTACAAGGGAAACAGGAATGAAGGATTCAGACCAGAACAATTGATCACCGGCAACCCTGATGGGAAGGTGACTCCCTTATATAAGACCAGTCAGTAACACCTAATTCCCAGTCCTCACAATCTTCACTGGACAGACCAGCACCGCTTGTAACCACCAGAGGAAGCCTCTGCTCAGAACTCATCTCAAACCCATTCACAACAGTACCCCCCCCTTGAGGAGGGGTCACCGAACCCTCACCTGAGCAACCAGGCCGGTCAGGATGAGTTCTATGATACGCACGGATAAGTCTCCTAGCATGGATGTCCGAAGCAAACACCCAAGAATTGTCTTCCTGACCATAACCTCTCCATTTAACCAAATACTGGAGTTTCCGTCTAGAAAAACGAGAATCTAATATTTTCTCAACCACATACTCCAGATTGCCCTCAACCAAAACAGGGTCAGGAGGCACAGCAGCAGGAACCACTGGCTCAACAAACCTCTTCAACAAGGACTTGTGGAACACGTTATGGATCTTAAATGTCCCTGGAAGAAGCAAACGAAAAGAAACAGGATTAATAATCTCCATGATCTCATAAGGTCCAATGAACCTAGGCTTAAATTTAGGAGATGCCACTCTCATAGGAATATTCTTTGAGGACAACCAGACCAAGTCCCCCACTTTAAACCGAGGATCATCAGTCCTATGCCGTTTAGCAAACCGCTGGGCCTTCTCCTGAGAGAGGGACAACCTCTCCATTACCTGGTCCCAAATCTGTTGCATACGCTCCACAACAGAGTCAACACCTGGACAGATAGAAGCCTCCGTCTGTCCTGAAGAAAATCGAGGGTGAAACCCAGAATTACAGAAAAACGGAGACATCAAAGTGGCAGAGCTAGCCCTATTATTAAGAGCAAACTCAGCCAAAGGCAAAAAAGAGACCCAGTCATCCTGATCAGCAGACACAAAGCATCTTAGATAAGTCTCCAATGTCTGGTTTGTTCTCTCAGTTTGACCATTGGTCTGAGGATGAAATGCCGAGGAGAAAGACAATTGAACACCCAGTTTAGAACAAAAAGTCCTCCAAAATCTGGAAACAAACTGGACTCCTCTGTCAGACACAATGTTCTCAGGAATGCCGTGTAAACGAACCACGTGCTGAAGGAACAACGGCACCAATTCAGAGGAGGAAGGCAACTTAGGTAATGGCACAAGATGTATCATTTTGGAAAACCTATCACAAATTACCCAGATGGTGGTCATTCTCTGAGAAACAGGAAGGTCGGAAATGAAATCCATAGAGATATGGGTCCATGGTCTCTTGGGCACAGGCAATGGCATCAACAAACCACTAGAGCGAGAGCAAGGCTTGGAGCGAGAGCAAGTCCCGCAGGACTGCACAAATTCCCTGACAGGTAGGCCACCAAAAGGAACGACTAACCAAGTCTCTGGTACCAAAAATTCCGGGATGCCCAGCCAATGCGGAACAATGAATCTCAGACATCACACTCTTTTTCCACTGATCCGGGACAAACAATTTTCCAACCGGGCAGCGCTCGGGCCTATCCTCCTGACACCCCTCCAGAGCAAGTCTCAAATTGGGCGAGATGGCGGAAAGAACTACACCCTCTTTCAAAATAACAGAAGGATCAGATAACTCAGGAGAGTCCGCAAGGAAGCTCCTCGAGAGGGCATCCGCCTTAACATTCTTAGTGCCAGGAAGAAAGGAAACCACAAAATTAAAACGTGTGAAAAACAAGGCCCACCTGGCCTGTCTAGGATTGAGTCGCTTTGCAGATTCCAGATAGACCAGATTCTTATGGTCCGTAAGGACCACCACCTGATGTTTGGCTCCCTCCAGCCAATGTCTCCACTCTTCAAAAGCCCACTTCATGGCCAATAACTCCCGATTACCCACGTCATAATTACGTTCAGTAGGAGAAAATTTTCGAGAGAAAAAGGCACAAGGGTTACTTTTAGAGGTCTCTGGATCTTTTTGGGACAAAACGGCACCTGCCCCAATTTCAGAGGCATCAACCTCCACCTGAAATGGCAGAGAAACATCAGGCTGCCGTAGAACAGGAGCAGAAGTGAATCTCTGCTTAAGTTCCTGAAATGCAGAGACTGCCTCAGGAGGCCAATTCACCACATCAAAACCCTTTCTGGTCAAATCAGTTAATGGTTTAACAATAACCGAGAAATTACCAATAAATTTACGATAAAAATTGGCAAAACCCAAAAATCTCTGAAGAGTCTTTAATGAAGTAGGTTGGACCCAATCACAGATGGCCTGAACCTTGACCGGGTCCATTTCAATAACAGATGGGGACAAAATGAATCCCAGAAATGAGATCCTCTGTACGCCAAAAAGACACTTTGATCCTTTCACATACAGAGCATTCTCTCTCAAAATCTGGAATACAGTTCGAACATGTTTCACATGAGAGTCCCAGTCATTAGAAAAAATCAAGATATCATCCAAATAAACAATCAGAAATTTGTCCACAAAATCCCTGAAAATGTCATTCATGAAGGACTGGAAGACGGAAGGAGCATTAGTGAGCCCAAAGGGCATCACCAGGTACTCAAAATGCCCTTCAGGGGTATTGAATGCCGTCTTCCATTCATCCCCGTGCTTAATGCGAATAAGGTTATACGCCCCCCTGAGGTCAAGCTTGGCAAACCAAGTAGCGTTTTTCACCCTGGAAAACAGGTCAGAAATCAAGGGTAACGGGTATTGATATTTCACAGTAATATTGTTCAAGAGACGATAATCAATACACGGCCTCAATGAACCATCCTTTTTGGCCACAAAGAAAAAACCGGCACCTAAGGGTGAAGAGGATGGTCTGATATGACCCTTCTCCAATGATTCCTTGATATAAGACCGCATAGCGTCATGTTCAGGTACAGACAAGTTAAAAAGGCGACCTTTAGGGAATTTACTACCCGGCACTAATTCAATAGCGCAGTCATAGCTCCTATGGGGAGGCAAGGATGCAGATTTACTTTCGCTAAACACATCAGAAAAATCAATCAAAAAGTCAGGAACATCCTGAGCCTGGGGGGAGGCAGAAAAAACAGGAGTGTTGGTATTAACACATTGGCAGCCCCAACTGGTTACAGACACAGATTTCCAATCCAAAACAGGATTATGAGACTGTAACCAAGGGAAACCCAGCACGATAATGTCATGCAGATTATACAGAACCAAAAATTTGCAGCACTCCTGGTGATCAGGTTCAACCCTCATTATCACCTGAGTAGAAAACTGGGGTTTATTCTCAGCCAAAGGGGTAGAATCGATCCCCAGTAGGGGAATAGACTTCTGTAGGGGTATCAAGGGAAACCCACAACGTCTAGCAAAATCATAATCCATCAGGTTAATAGCTGCTCCAGAATCAACGAAAACCTGAGCAGAAAATGAGGACAGAGAGCATATCAGAGTGACAGTTAATAAAAACTTAGTCTGAACACTACCCAAGACAACTGAGCGTGCAAAACGTCTTCCCGCTTAGGGCAGATTGAAATAGCATGAGAGGCATCACCACAGTAGAAACATAACCCATTGCGCTTTCGAAACTCATGACGCTGTGCCCCAGACACCACTCTATCACACTGCATGGGTTCAGAAGCTGGTTCACAAGGCAACACCATTCCACGCATACTTCTCCGCTCACGCAAACGTCTGTCAATTTGAATCGCTAATGACATAGAATCATTGAGACCAGAGGGGACAGGGAATCCCACCATAACATCCTTTACATTATCTGACAGACCCTTCCGGAAAAGGGCTGCCAAAGCGTCGTCATTCCATTTGGTCAGGACTGCCCACCTACGGAATCTCTGACAGTATAACTCAGCGTCATCAAGCCCCTGATTTAATGCCAACAAGGCTTTTTCAGCTTGATCAGTGACATTAGGCTCATCGTACAATAACCCCAAAGCCTGAAAAAATGCATCAACATCACTCAAAACAGGATCCCCAGGTGTCAGGGAAAAAGCCCAATCCTGAGGATCGCCGCGCAGGAGAGAGATGATAATTTGAACCTGCTGCGCTGCGTTCCCTGAGGACTTAGATTTTAAGGCAAAAAACAATTTACAATTATTTTTGAAATTCTGAAACTTAGCTCGATCCCCTAAAAACAAATCTGGCATGGGAATCCTAGGTTCCACAACAGGCAACCTAGCAAGATAGGTAGCAATACTCTGAACCTCAGTGGCAAGCTGATCCACACGGCCAGACAACTGTGCAAACTCCATTGAGAGAAAAGATCCTCCCCAGCACCCAGAGATACAGAGGAAAAAAAAAAAAATGCAACAAACAGAAAAATATCTCTGACAACCTTTTTTTTTTTTTTTTTTCTTTCACAATATTTTCCCCTTCTGTGAGTACCACACAATTTTCAGTTTAGGCCGGTGATACTGTTATGATTTGGTAGCTGAGGAGTGCAGGTAAAAAAAAAAGGCAATACACCAGAGCAGTTGGAAACTATGAGATTGCAGTACCCTGACTAACCACCACAACTAGAGGCAGCCGTGGAGCGTTCCTACGTTGGTCCTAGACGCCTCGTCACAGCCTGAGAAACTAACTACACCTAAAGATAGATATAGGAAAGCTATCTGCCCCGGAGCAGAACCCCAAAGACAATAGAAAGCCCCCAAACATGTAATGGCGGTTAGACAAGCTGAAATACTGACACAGAAAGAAAATAGTATGAGCAAACGCTGGGGCCCAAACTAACTAAATAGAAAAGGACAGGAAGGGTACTTACTGCAATCCCAGAAAACCCTGAAAAGCACCAACACCACTAATTTCAAAAACACCTGAGATCACATGACCTCTACCACCTAAATTAGTTCTCTGGTGTAACAAAATCAAAACAGCAGCCACTGAAAAAACTGGAAAAAGCAAAAGTACATACATAAGTGGCTGAACTAAACTGAGAGGGCAAAAGCCCCGGAGGGGACCCTGAAGGCCCCCACAGAAATGCAGGACAAAAAATGCAAAAATATAGCACAAAAACAAAAAGAAGAAAATGTCTTATCTGTTAGCAGGAGATGCAGACACCACACAGCAGGCTACAAGGGAAACAGGAATGAAGGATTCAGACCAGAACAATTGATCACCGGCAACCCTGATGGGAAGGTGACTCCCTTATATAAGACCAGTCAGTAACACCTGATTCCCAGTCCTCACAATCTTCACTGGACAGACCAGCACCGCTTGTAACCACCAGAGGAAGCCTCTGCTCAGAACTCATCTCAAACCCATTCACAACAATACACATTGAAAGACCTACAGTAATAAATGCAGTGAAAATGCAAAAGACATTATCTGAAAATTTTATTTTTGCAGTTTTTCTTTAAAATATCAAAATACATCAGAATATCACACATGGATTGAAAAATCTACTTTGAAAAATAGGATAAGTAGGATTTTGATATGTAGGTGATATCTTCCCTATAAGAGATTTCCCTTTTGTGGGCAAGGGAAACCTCCTAAAGTACATGTATCATCTAAATTGTATGTACGAATTCAAAATCAAAAACCTATATATCAAATTTATCATATAACCATATATATACACGGCTCAAAAAAAAATAAAGGGAACACTCAAATAACACATCCTAGATCTGAATGAATGAAATATTCTCATTGAATACTTTGTTCTGTACAAAGTTGAATGTGCTGACAACAAACTCACACAAAAATCATCAATGGAAATCAAATTTATTAGCCAATGGAGGCCTGGATTTGGAGTCACCTACAAAATTAAAGTGGAATATACAGTATTGTCCTTAAAACAAGTCAAAATGATGCTCAGTAGTGTGTGTGACCTCCACATACCTGTATGACCTCCCTGTCCCTTTATGACCTCCCTACAACATCTGGGCATGCTCCTGATGAGGCGGCGGATGGTCTCCAGAGGGATCTCCTCCCAGACCTGGACTAAAGCATCCAACATCTCCTCGACAGTCTGGTACAACGTGACGTTGGTAGATGGAGGGAGACATGATGTCCCAGATGTGCTCAATTGGATTCAGGTCTGTGGAATAGGTGGGCCAGTCCATTTCTTCAATGCTTTTATCTTGCAGGAACTGCTGACACACTCCAGCCACATGAAGTCTGGCATTCTCCTGCATTAGGAGGAATCCAGGGCCAACCACACAAGCATATGGTCTCACAAGGGGTCTGAGGATTTCATCTGGGTACCCAATGGCAGTCAGGCTACCTCTGGCGAACACATGGAGGACTGTGCGACCCTCCAAAGAAGTGACACCCCACACCATTACTGACCCACTGCCAAACCGGTCATGCTGAAAAATGTTGCAGGCAGCAGATCGCTCTCCACGGCGTCTCCAGACTCTGTCACGTCTGTCACATGTTCTCAGTGTGAACCTGCTTTCAACTGTGAAGAGCACAGGGCGCCAGTGGCAAATTTGCCAATCCTAGTGTTCTGTGGCAAATGCAAAGCGTCCTGCATGGTGTTGGGCTGTGAGCACAACCCCCATCTGTGGACTTTGGGCACTCAGACCATCCTCATGCTCAAGAGAAATTGCACAACAAAATGTATGATCCATTTTCTCTTGTTACTCTTATGAAAGTAAAAAAATGAAGACTAAATGAAAATTTTTGTGAAAGAAAAGTAAATGTTTATTTTTTCCTTCCATATTCCAAAAATTCCTGTGAAGCACCTGAAGGGTTAATAAACTTCTTGAATATGGTTTTAAGTACCTTGAGGGGTGCAGTTTTTAGAATGGTGTAGCTTTTGGGCATTTTCTGTCATATCGGTCCTCAAAGTCACTCCAAGTATTAGGTGGTCCCTAAAAATATGGTTTTGCAAATTTTGTTTAAAAGTGAGAAATCACTAGTAGTGTTGAGCATTCCGATACTGCAAATATCGGGTATCGGCCGATATTCGCTGTATCGGAATTCCGATTCTGAGATCCGATATATTTTGCATATTGGATACCGGAATCGGAATTTTCCTGTAAAGTCTATGGGGAGTTCCTGTGTCACAGAACGAAGTAAGTTACACAGGAACTTCCCGAAAGCGTCACTGTCAGTGTCGGTCGGGTCTGTCAGGAGTCAGGACTCAGCACTTACCTGGCAGAAGATCCCCGGTGGTCACGTCCTCCTGGATGGCAGCAATTACCCTCTCCCTGGCGGTCATGTGCAGCTTCTCGCGATAACTGCACGTGCTGCCAGGTACTGGGTAATCTCGGCCAGCTGTACTCTCGCAACAGCTGGCCGTAAATCAGTCCGGATTACGTCACCGCCGAGAATCTCCTATGGTAAGCAGCTCTGCTGCGTTGTGATGTCAGGCTCAGCCTGTCATCCAGATGTAGCAGAGCTGGACTCATCTTGAGACACTCGTGATTTTGGACTGCGTCGGACAGGGAGTATTTGTGTTGGTTTGTTATTTTTGTTTTTTTACAGGAGATCGATGGCGTCGCAGGATGAGCGTGAAATAAAAATAATGAAAACTGTGCTGTGTTTTATTTCAATAAAATACTTTATCCTGGCTGTGTATTTTTTTAAAATTTACAAACTTTATGATTAATAATGGATTGGTGTCTTATTGACGCCTCTCCATTATTAACCGGGCTTATTGTCACCGTTCAATCAAAGGTGACATTAACCCCTTATTACCCCACTTGCCACCGCTACAGGGCAAGTGGGAAGAGCTGGGTAAAGTGCCACAATTGGCGCATCTTTGGATGCACCAATTGTGGGGCTGCTGCAGCCTAGTATTTTTAGGCTGTTGAGGGCCAAAATCCATGGGCCTTGACAGTCTTTTAATACCAGGCCGCAGCAGTCTGCTTTTTACTTGGCTGGTTAACAAAAATAGGGGGACCCCAAGCCATTTTTTTTCGAGGGGATCCCCTATTTTTGTTAACCAGCCAAGCTAAGCAGACTGCTGTGGTCTGGTATTATCAGGCTTGCAAGGTTCATGTATATTGGATTCTTACCAGCCTGAAATACCAGGCATCAGTAGTCTGCTTCATCTGGCTGGTTAACAAAAATAGGGGGGACCCCACACCATTTTTTTTCAAGGGGATCCCCTATTTTTGTTAACCAGCCAAGATAAGCAGACTGCTGTGGCCTGGTATTATCAGGCTTGCAAGTTTCATGGATATTGGATTCTTACCAGCCTGAAATGCCAGGCCTCAGTAGTCTGCTTCATCAGGCTAGTTAACAAAAATAGGGGGGACCCCACGCCATTTTTTTTTCGAGGGGATCCCCTATTTTTGTTAACTAGCCAAGCTAAGCAGACTGCTGTGGCCTGGTATTATCAGGCTTGCAAGTTTCATGGATATTGGATTCTTACCAGCCTGAAATGCCAGGCCTCAGTAGTCTGCTTCATCTGGCTGGTTAACAAAAATAGGGGGGACCCCACGCCATTTTTTTTTCGAGTGGATCCCCTATTTTTGTTAATCAGTTCACTTCAGGTCAGCCGGGATTCCCTCTGACGTCACTGATGCTGTGCGGTGTCCCTGGTTGACCTGAAGTGAAAGTGGGAAGCAATCAATTATGCTAACCACTTCCTCTCCTGTCAGCCAGGAGAGGAGATGATTCATTCGGGGGTTTACTGTGAGGCTGGCAGCATTAACTGCAGTCCTTGCAGTAAACGTTAACCCTTTCAGAAGGATTACATCAGGGGACCTGACTGTGCGTCGGATAGGTAAGAATAATGTTGCTTTATTATTTTATTTTTATTACAGGAGAGCTAGGGAATCGGATGGAGTACCTGTACAATAAAACATGGTCAAAAACTGTGTATTTATTTCATTAAAATTATTTTTCATTAATGTGTGTGCATTTTTTTTTATTTCATACAATAGGATTAATAATTGATAGTTGTCTAATTGACAGCTCTCAATTATTAACCTGGCTTAAAGTCACCTTTCAATAGCAAGGTGGCTTTAACCCATTATTAACCCATTCGCCACCGCTACAGGGCAATGGGAATAGACAGGCTAAGTGCCAGAAAGGGCAAATCTAATTGTAGATTTGCCTTTTCTGGGGTGTCTGGGGACAGATGTTAGTAGCCAGGGCGGGCCCAAAAATAATGGTGCCTCTCTGGGCTATTATTATCTGCCCCCACTCGCTGGCATTGACTGTCTGGTTGAGAAAATTGGGCGAAAGCCCACGCATTTTTTTTCAACAATTTTACACCTCATATATATATATTTATATATATATATATATATTATATCATGTCATTGTGACACATATATATATATATTTATATTTATAGTACATACACTTCTACATAGTACAATAGCCGCTAATTCAATTGCCGGCTTTTGTGAAATTACAGACCCGACATGAAATGACACATGGTTTACATAGAGTTAACCATGTCATTTCATGTAGTTTGATATCTGGTTTTCACTAACAATTACATGAGTGTATGTGTGCAAAATTTCACACATGTAGGGGTTAATTAAAGGTGTAAAATCGTAGAAAAAAATGCGTTTTTTTTATAACAAATTTACACCTTTATTTAACCCCTATATATGTGTGAAATTTTGCACACATACACTCATGTAATTGTTAGTGAAAACCATATATCAAACTACATGAAATTACATGGTTAACTCTATGTAAACCATGTGTCATTTCATGTCGGGTGGTTCTGTAATTTCACAAAAGCTGGCATTGCCCGGCAATTGAATCAGTGGCTATTTTACTATGTAGAAGTGTATGAACTATAAATATATCTATATATATATATATATGTCACACTGACATGTATGTTAATATATATATATATATATATATATATATATATATATATATATATATGTATTCTATGTGTGTATATCTAGTGTTTACAAGGAAAGAAAGGGTTTATTTTAATTACGATATTTCTGTCCCATTGACTTGCATTGGGTTTCCGGTATCGGAATCGGTGATACCCGATACTTTTTGGGTATCGGTCTGATCCAATCCGATCCGATACTTAGGGATATCGAGAAGTATCTCTCAACACTAATCACTAGTCAAATTTTAATCCTTATAACTTCCTACCAAAAAATTTTGTTTCCAAAATTGTGCTGATGCAAAGCAAACATGTGGGAAATGTTAGTTATTAACTATTTTGTGTGATATAACTCTCTAATTTAAGGGCATAAAAACTAAAAGTTTGAAAATTACGAAATTCTCAAAATTTTCACCAAATTTTCATTTTTTTCACAAATAAACGCAAGTCATAGCGAAGAAATATTACCACTGTCATAAAGTACAATATGTCTTGAGAAAACATTCTCAGAATCACCAGGATCCATTGAAGCGTTTCAGAGTTATGACCTCATAAATTGACAGTGGTCAGAATTGTAAAAATTGGCCTGGTCATTAAGGTGAAAACAGGGTTTGTCTCAAAGGGGTTAAATATCCCCTATGATGCTGTAAGGCTAGCCAATCACAGTAATGCCACATCAAAGATGATGCCGGCATTACTGCGATCGGCAAGCCAGCCTAGCATGTTTATTAACTGCAAATAAAGCGCCAAACATTTTGGGTGGGTCACTTGAATATACCGAGGCAAATACATAATTACTCGCTGAGTAAATAAAAGTCTGAATACCGCACTATTCGTGCAAGTAACGTATAGTTCCGAATGTATTCGCTCATCACTACTGGTGACAGCACTGCCTCATTCTCTGTGCTACGTGCTTGACAATTTCCTGCCCAGGATGCTGGCAAGAATGCTTCATGTCTCATGCCCTGCACCTGTTGTTGCACGCTCGCAAGCTCCACCAGAAACCACGTCCAATTCTTTGTCCCAGTGCAGCTTTACCTGTCCCTACCCCAGGCCTTGGAATGGAAAACAAAATACCAAGCCACCCAGATACAGGTTCAAACACTAAACGGAACATTGCCTGACCGCTTGCCATAGAAATGTTGCAGTTTAGGCTTGTGGACACTGATGCTTTTTACAGCCTCATGGCGGTGGCCATCCCTCAGTACTTGGTTCCTACTTTTTCTCCTGGTGTGACACCTTACACCAGGATATGTCCCATTTTTATGCCCTAACCAATGCAGTTCCTGGGAAGGTCCACTTAACGACCGACTCCTGGACAAGTGCTTCTCGCCAGGGACGCTTTATTTCATACTGGATGAACTTTGTGGAAGCCAAAACCGAGTCACACCCTGAGATTGCACACATGCTAACAACTCTGAAGGTTTCGGGCTCTAGTTCCTTCATTGTTTCTTCCACCTTCTACAAAGGTTCCTGCACCCCCTCCTCCTTTTCATCTGCCATCTCCAAATTGTCATTTGTGAGCACATCATCCATATCAAAAACATACGTCAACCCCCTAAAGCACTTAGTATATGACCAAAATTGCAAATATAGTACATATTACTAAATATAGCACCTTAAAAGTCATGCTAGGACCATTGCTCATAAAAAATTAAGCGCCAAACAGATATGAGGAACATGTAAGGAAAGAAAAAGCGCACCAAGAACTACACCAAAACGGGGAGTACTCTATTGAAAATCATACAGCATAATATATAAAAACATTAAAAATCAGTAACGAACCAAAGATATAATGTGGGGAGCCAAAGTGCGGCAACACCGCTAACACAGGATAGTTAATAAATAAGAACAGCAAGCATGTAGTAAGACATGAGCATAAACAAGCGATCCTGTCAGAATGTTGCAAACCCAATGTGGACATGAACATATCAATCATAAATTAAAATGCAATAGCGAAAAAGTGCATGTGTCCTAGCCACAAGGGGGGACATGATTGTATAAATTCAAATTGCTATGCTGTGGAGTGGAGAGACAAGATTATCTGTAGACAGCGATGGTGCCACTTCCCCAATGCGCGTTTCGGCAAAGTGCCTTCCTCAGGGGAAAGGAGTAAACTAATTTGTTTAAGTGACAAGCAGCACATCATCATTCAGTTGTTGAAAGGTTTAACAGATCAGACAGATCTATGACACTCACCGCTGAAAGTACAACCAGAAAAGGTCGTGCATGATAAAGGCCAAAACCTGGTGGCGGCTCTGAAGCTCTGAAGCTTGACAACCTCACACACGTACTATGCCTGACTCATGTGCTTTACTGTGGTTCAGCGGTTTCTGAAAACCTACTCAGATTTCCCTTAGCTACTTTCTAAAATAGGCCAAGTGTATGCACATTTCCGCAAGTCAGTTACAGCTGCCGCCGGTCTGACAGTGCTGCAGCAGTGCTTTCTAGTGTCAGCTCACTGACTGTTGTGCGTCGTGACCATATGCTGAAAATCCACATTGCATATGTTGGCAAGGCTTTGTGAGCAGCAGAGGGTGGTAGTTTAATACCAGCTACAATATGCCATTGGTATTTTGGTTAGCCTCCTCACATAACAATCGACGAGAGGGCATGAATCTCTGACATCTGTGAGGTTTGTAATGCAACGGTATTCACACAGTGAGATAAAGAGGCAGTGACCCAGATTAGCCAAACTTAAATGTCTTTATTTTGGAAACTTACAGCAAAAGAGGCAAACATTATCATCGGGATCCCTCACTGTCCGTAACATTCAGTTGCCGTGGGCGACTGCAACACTGTATCACTTGTGTGTGCTTCAGTGGCTTCGCTTCTCTGGCTTTATGTTCACACAGACCTGTCATGCACAGATATTCCTACTCTGCTGCTTGCAAACAAAAACTGACACACACACCTAAAATGAAAATTTAAATGGGAATCGTGGCCATAAGCCACTCCAAAACCCAAAGTGGAGGAAGAGACCCATCCTATTACCAATCCTATAGGTCTCTCCAAAAATAAAAGCCCATATTGGGGTTTTCCTAAACCTTTCCTGGTCAAGTAGCTTGACCAAGTCCACAGAGAGAATCATCAGATGCCATACGTTAATGGGAACACTCCAATTTTTTTTTCCAGCCGCAATTAGATGGCACAAACATCAGTTTCATACAGTATAATTCATATAAAAATGTAAGGAAAGTAATACACATAGTTGAGTAAAACTAAGTGCAGGCCTGCCTGTCTGGGAGCCCTACTTCTATAGGAAACACACATGAAGGAGACCCAATGTGAATTCTCCACACTTCAAAAAATAAATGTCAGGCCCCCAGTAAAGGGGCATCAATATCCACAGAGTAGAAACAGTATAATAGGACTCACCTTCCACTACAGGCAGACAACCAGATCGAGACCCAACTTGGATTCTCCACATTTCAAAACATTATTGTCACGCACCACTCAAGTGATGAACATTTCCACCAAGAAGAAACAGTATAATAGACCTCTGGCACACCTTCCACTACAGGCAACCCAAAAGATGGAGACCCAACTATGAGTCACCATTTTCAAAACTTGCTTGTAACATCTTCAGCAGTAGCAACAGGAGGCACAGAAGCCACAGCAAAGTTGTCACAGACTGCAATAATGCAAGATCAATACATAGTGCTAAAAATGACACCATCACCTAGTCTGCCCAGTCTGCGACTGGGGTGTGAATGTCATTGGAGATCAATGACTTGTTCATTTTGATGAACGTTAGGTGGTCTACACAAAACTTAGTAGGCGTGACACGTGAGCTCAGGCAAGGCTTCCATTTTTGAAGACCAAAATGCAAAAGGGTCCAGACCCCCCTAATGGCATTGATATTGAGATACTTCTGCACCATCCAATCCAGTCGTTCTCAACGTGTCAGACTTGTACTCTGTTCTGTTGATGCACGTACAGGTCTAAAATATCTGTGAAATGTCTCCCAGAAATTGTTTATGCTACTTACATCACTGCTACTAATGTTTTTGTGATGACACCACAATGTACCCAGGGTTGGATGTCTGGAACTGTGATGCACACTGTGAGCCTCACTACTGTCTTGGGGAAAAACACTCTTAAAATTGTCTGCAGGTGTGTTTTGATACTCCAGAATGTGGGCATCTCTTTCCAGGGGGGGGGAAACATCTGGCTAAATTTACTCTTGTACTATGTATCTAACAGACTGGCAACCCAGTAGTCAGCTCTATTTCTAACCCTAAGAATACAGGTATCGCGTTGAAGAAAGTGCAGTAAGAATGCGCTCATGTGTCTGGCGCTTCCATGAGGTCCATTGGTGTGTTGGTGGCGGAATTACACTCAAGGTTGCTTCCTCTATCTCCTTCCACCAACCACGGACAACAGTGAGGGGATCATTATCCTTTTCATCTCCTAACTGTTGTGCATTCATCATCTCGTCCTCCTCCATTTGTTCCTTGGCTCGTGCACCTTCAGTAACAGTTTGTCTGGTACCATGAGCCCCCTTGATCACTGCAAGCCACCCTCCTATGGCACCGCCTGTGCGATGACAATCCGGAACGCTGAGATATTGTTATACCTTCCGCATACTCCTCTGCTTCCTCTGTGACCACCACCTCCTGCCGCAGCCTATTCAAAGTCTGCTCCAGCATATGGATAACCAGAATAGTGATGCTGATGTTGGCATGGTCAGTGTTAACCACCTTAGTAACCATTTCTGTGCAGAAGGATGCAGAGATCCTTAATCTGTGCCCACTCCATAAACGTGATATGAGCCACGTCTGCGCTGCATTGGCCCAGGCTATAAGGCATGACATATAGCGTCAGGGCTCGTTGCTGCTGCCACAGTCGCTGTAACATGTACAGAGTGGAATTCCACCGTGTCGGCACATCGCATATCATCCTGTTAACTAGCATGGGCAAAGACCTCTGTATCGATGCAATTCGACGACTTGACGGGTACGAACAGTAGAAGTAAGCAAACAGCTTCTGTGCTTTCTGCAGCAGTTCACCCAGGCCCCCATAGTGTCGTAGAAAACACTGTACCACCATGTTGAGGACGTGAGCCATGCAAGGCACATGTGTGAGCTTTCCTCACCATAGGGCTGCCATCAGATTTGCACTGTTATTCAGCATAGCCTTTCCTGGATGCAGGTTCAGCGGAGATAGTCATTGCTCAAACTCGGCCTGGAGAGCAGTCGACAACTCTTCAGCTGTATTACTGCGACCTCAAAAGCATATCAATTTTAACACTGGCTAATTGCAGTGAGTCTTGGCTGTTCTTTATGGGGGTGGTGGGGATTCACTCTGCACTGTTGGAATGCGTGTCCCATTAAGGCAGAGGTTGAGTCACCACCTCCTCACGCAGACTGTTCAAAGTGTGCTCCAGCATGTGGATAAACGGAATAACGATGATGATGATGGCATTGTCAGCACAAACCATCTTAGTAGCCATTTTAAAACCATGCGTACGAGTGCAGAAGTCCATCATTAGCACAAACTCCGCCAGCAAGATTTGCACCACGTCCACACTGCGTTGACCCAGGGTATGCAAAGGGACATGCTGCACCAGGGCTCATCGCTGCTGCCATAGTTGCTGAATCATGTGCAGAGTGGAACTCCTCCATGTTTAAACATTGCAAATTAGGCGGTTAATCGGTAAGCCGAAGGACCTCTGTAGCGATGCAAGTCGATGACCTGCGGGATACAATTGGCTGAATTTAGCACACAACAATTGTGCCTTCTGCTGCAGCGCATCCAGGCCGGGATAGTATCGGAGAACTTACTGTACCATCAGGCTGAGCACATGAGCCATGCAAGGCACGTGTGTGAGGTTGCCCTGGTGTGGGGCCGCCATCTGGTTTGCAATGTTATTGCATATGGTATTTCCTGGCTCCAGGTTCTCTTGGACTGGACAGCTGTCCACAACTCTTGAGCTGTGTGACTGTGATCTCCAAGGCATATTAATTTAAACACTGAATGATTGTAATGAGCCAAGGCTGCACAAAACAGGGGTGTGGGGTTTCTCTCTGCTCTTTTGGAATGCGTGTTGGATTAAGGGAGAGGTTCAGAGCACAGGTGGAGGCCCTAGATGAGGTGGAAGAGCCAGAAGCAGTGGAGCATACATTTGCCCAGCAAGCCTTGGGGATTCCCTTTGACCACCTGCCCCCACAGAAACAAGAGTCACTTAGTGCCCAGTAAGTGAGATGCAATGCTCTTGCCCATATTTGCTCGTCCTGGTGTCAGTGGTGAAATGCACTCTGGCAGACATACAGTAGCGTTTTTTAAGTAACAGGTAATGTTGACTGTGACAATCAAGTGTAGCACAGGCACAGCTTTCTTAGAGAAGTAATGGCAACTGGGCAACTGGTACTAGGGAACTGCGAAGGCCATCAACTTTTGGAAACCATCTGTATCCATCAGACAAAAAGGCAGCATTTCCATGGCTAATAGATTGGAGATGGTGGTGTACCAGCTCTATGCTTTAGCATGTGTAGGAAGAAACATTATTTTACGTGGCCACAACTTATGGGACAGAGGGCTGGCTGCTAGACTGAGAGAGGGTGAAGTAGGGTGAACCGACAAATTGATGTACTGTTAATGAGGTACAGGCAGAAATTTTATGGTGTTTGGAGAAAGATGTGTTGTGCTAGGTGACACAAAAACAGCAGAAATGTCCACTTTTCTATGAGTTGACAGGCTTTCATTCACCCCGGTTGTAGGGGGTAAACAAGTGGATTTTCTGCAGCTGGAGACCTGTGCGAGAGCACTAGTCACAGTGGCGAAGGAAGAAGAATCAACAGATGTTGTTGATGGGACGGCCGGTCGTTGGCGAGGCCCGCTAGTCGGCATTTTAGCGCAGTGAGATTCCCATGCTAAGGCATGTTAATAGTGCATTTGCTGGTCAATGCATGTAGTTGTCAAATTATTGCAATTTTGCCTCTACTGAGGATTTTTTTAAAATTTGGCAAATAACGTGAGTTCGGTCATCCTCGCAACTTGTGCTGGCCACTGCCAGAGTTGTGTCTTAGGATGCAGTCTTGTCATGGTTGCATCACTCCGAGTCTGTTCACGAGTGCACAGCGTAAGCTCCTCATCTTCCTCCTCCTCCACCTCGCATGCTGAGCTGCTCAGCTACGTACCTCTGGATTCACACCAAGTGGGATTTACAACCTCATTGTCATCCTCTCTGTTCTCCCACTCCTCACTCTGAGAATGGCCCTCCTCCTTTTCCTGCCTTGACATCACAGTACAGTTCGCATGCCCCTCGGGTGTTAGAATCTCATCAGGATCACCTCTATCCCCAGTGGTTAACATCTGGATTCTGCTAGGACCCTATTTTATGTGGCCCCTGATCCAATATGAAAAAAACTGGGGCATCAGTACAGATGCTTTCTTCCTCTGAATTCTGTGAATTTTTGGAGCAGACCTCTGATGCCTATGGAACAAAATGTGTGAACAGCTCTGCAGAATGGCCCATCTGTGGTTCTCCATAGTCAGTTGACCGTTTGAAAATTTGTGACGCGGGGGAAACAAGAGTGATTGGGGTTCCACCTCTGAGGATTGTACTGTGTGTGATATGAAGGTGGAGAAAGAGAAGAGGCCACTTGATGCAGCACTTACCATACACTGGAGCACAAGTGCTGGCCTTCATGTAGAAGGTGTACAGCTGTGCGGCTGCCAAAGAAAGGAAGTGGATTAGCCTATTCAGTAACAGATGTTGTCAGTGGTCTTTGGATAGGATGAGACAGTGATTGTTCAGTTGAGCTTTGATTAACAATAACACCTAACCCACATACACATCGAACACTAAGCCTATTCTACTTTCACCACAACCTCATTTTTTACCTATCATGTTGTATGTACCTTTCCCTTCTTATAACCTGCTATTTCTCAACCTTAGGGCCCACACCTTAGGCCCTGTCAGTCACCTGTCACTTAATGAACAATTACTATTTATTTTCTTAGTGTGCCTGAACAACACTCTTATACCTATCAATTTTGTTGTGCAAAAGAGGTCTCCTGATTTCTAACTGCAACACAATTTTATCGCAAATGATTTGTAATTGCAAATAGGGCATTCTGGCTGAACCCCTATATTAGGCCTAACAATTTTTTAGATGAAATGTGGCCTCCCGATTCCTTACTGCAACACAGTTTTTTCCCAAACAATTTCTATTAGGAAATGGGTCTCCTGACTGCAACACACTTTTAGCACAATCTAGTTAGATGCTGAAAGATTGGTTTCACACAGGACAGGATCCTATCTAGTTAATTGACAAGTTCAATTTCAGCAGCAGCAGGAGCGGCCTCTTTGCGCTGCTACACCTAAAAAATTGCAACAGGAAAAGATGTCTGCTTTTTATATGGATTGGGACATGTAACTTTGGCAATCAATCACAGAAGACCTTGTGTCATGACATTGTGGATGGTTTCTTTGCCCTGATTGGCTGCAAGAAAGTGAACACATTAAGAAATTAAAGAACAACAAAGAAAAAACAATACTCTACGCTGCTCCTCTTACCTAGACACATTCCCTCCCCTCATAAAACATGTTCCCCCGCTCATCAAACAGCACCACTATCATAGACAAAGTAAAAAAAAAAGCATTAGTGGAAATGAGATCACTTACCAATCTGTGACCAAATTTTGCCCACTTTTAGGAAAATGGTCTTGAAACAGAACACAAATCTGAATGTGCTACATTTGTGCCGAATTTGAGATTGGCAAATTTTTTCCAAATAAATTGGCTCATCTTTAGTCATAAAGTATACTGTAAAGGTTTTCACTTTAATAAAATGTTTGGTAGAGGGGCTACAAGGACATTAAACTTCAAGAAGAGTAATTTGTAATGGCTAAGACATAATGTTAGTGCCATAAAATGGGACAAAGTCCTTGAAAATAAAAATATACAAGCCTTATGGATATCTTTTATAGATATCATGAATGAGACCTATGGAATTAAATAAGTGAGACATGGAAGAAAACCACTATGGTTTAATAGAGCTGTAAAAAGCAAATGGAGTCTTGAGGCTCTAATTAATTATTGGGAAACTCTTGTAAAAAATTTGGAAATTATTCATGTAGTGAGTGAAATATTTATTAAAGACTAATTTTTCAAAGCAAGTGGACACATTAATTCTGAGCACTGTAAGTAACTTATTTTCTAGTTTTTTTTAGTGCAATTGTGGTGCAACGTTTTGATAGCAAAATAGGACATGAAGTGGCTAGGTCAGCATAAGTTCCTGTAAGAGTGTGCAACTTTTTTTTCTGCTAAAGTGGCAACGACTTCAAAATTTTGCATGCACTACTGTGATTAGTGGTTTCTCCACTGATTAACTCAAACTGTAATTGAAGGATAAAGTAAAGGGTAATGTAACCTATGTAACTAGTACAGAAATATAATTTACAGCCTTCAAGAAAACTATATTTCTAATTTTGTACAGAGTGACATGTGAAAGCAAGGTAGTCATAACTATATGATTTATTGCTCTTGGTCATAGCATACTAAACATTGCAACATGTTATTAAATATGCCTAAGGATGTTAATAGCACATATCGGGCCTAAAGCGACATTTCAATGAGGAAAATTTTTATTACGTTTCTTGATAACTTCCAGAGAGAAACCTGCAAGATGATTAGAAATTTTTGTTTAAAAAGTCTAAAAGATATCTGGTATCGTATAGGAAATTACTATTTTGTTTTTCTCTCCTACCAAATATTAACTCAGAAATAGAGAAATGAAAAATCCATAAATGTCAGTGTTGTGTCAGTGATTCATTTTAAATTCTCTAATCCTAAACAGCATGGCCAAATAGTTATTTAAACTATGTTGTGGGATAACAGTTTAAGCATTCAGAACCAAATAGAGATGAATGAATCGATTACTTGAGAATCAAATTCTTGTATAAATTTATGAAATTCTCAAGTCCTGGGCATTTTGAAGAATTTACAATTTGCCGAAAAAAAATGCTTGCTACTAGAGATGAGCGACTTTGCCTCAGGGGGGGTCGAGTAAGGTTTCGGACCATCCGACTTTCCCAAAAGTCGAGTCGAACGAGATCGGCAGACTAACTCACTGCAAAAGCCGAAGTTCGGCCAGTCGCCAGTGAGTGGAGGACAGTAAACACACCTACAGTGCCCGTTTCAATGCCAACGACATCAATTCTTATTACTTCAGCTTGTCAACCTTCATTTACAGTATAATAATAGTAATGCATTGAAAACTGGGGGTTATTTGCCAAAAGTTGTGGGGGGGGCAGGGCTTGCTCCAGGCTTTCGTGGGCCCCGGGGGAAAGAGTCTCAGTGGGCCCCTTTAACACATACCACAATTCATGATGCTTCAATACGGCAGAGAAATATAGGTATAGTACAATGCCAAATACTTCACTTCTTACTTTACATGAGTGATAGCTATTGTAAATTCTACAATAGCTCAAAAACCAGACAGTACAGTCCTCCATACAGTATTATGTGCACTACATAGTGCGCCATACAAAATCGGCTCCATATAATGAATAGGCCCCATATGTGCTCCATATAGAGTTGAGCGATACTTTCCGATATCCTAAAGTATCGGAATCGGAATGGTATCGCCGATATCACTAAAATATCGGCGATACCCGATACCGATACCGGAAGTCCATGTAAGTCTATGGGAACAAAATATCGCAACTAAAAAAACCCCATTCTTTCCTTGTAAACACTAAATATACACACATAGAATACATATTATATATATATATATATACATGTCATTGTGACATATATATATACATATATGTATAGTTTATAAACTTCTACATAGTAAAATATCCTCTCTGATTCAATTGCCGGGTAAAGCCGGCTTCAGTGAAAAGACAGAAGCACCCGACATGAAATGACACTTGGTCTACATAGGGTTAACCATGTCTTTTCATGTCCTTTGCTATCTAATTTGCACAAACAATTAAATCAGACTATGTGTGCAAAATTTCACACCTGTAGGGGTTAATTAAAGGTGTAAATTCGTTGTAAAAAAAACGGACTTTTTTGCTACGAATTTACACCTTTAATTAACCCCTACAGGTGTGAAATTTTGCACACATAGACTGATTTAATTGTTTGTGCAAATTAGATAGCAAAGGACATGAAAAGACATGGTTAACCCTATGCACACCAAGTGTCATTTCATGTCGGGTTCTGCATTTTCACAAAAGCCGGCAATTGAATTAGCGGCTATTATACTATGTAGAAGTGTATGAACTACAAATATAAATATATATATATGTGTCACAAATTCAATGACATGTATATATATATATGAGGTGTAAAATTGCTGAAAAAAAATGCGTGTGCTCCCGCCCTATTTTCGCAACCAGACAGACAAAGCCAGTGAGTGGGGGCAGATAATAATAGCCCAGAGAGGGACCATTATTTTTGCCCCCCCCCGGCTACTAACATCTGCCCCCAGACACCCTAGGAAAGACAAATCTATAATTAGATTCGCCCTTTCTGGCACTTTGCCCGTCTATTCCCATTGCCCTGTAGCGGTGGCTATTGAAAGGTGACCTTAAGCCAGGTTAATAATTGAGAGCTGTCAATTAGACAACTATCAATTATTAATCCTATTGCATGAAATAAAAATAAAACACACACACTTTAATTAAAATCATTTTAATGAAATAAAGACACATGTTTTTGACCATATTTTATTTTACTGCAAAAACCGTTTCCTGTAATAAAAATAAATAAAAAAGCAAAATTATTCTTACCTATCCCATGCACAGTCAGGTCCCACGGTGTAATCCTTCAGAAAGGGTTAATGTTTACTGCAGGGACCGCAGCTAATGCTGCAGCCTCACAGTAAACCCCAAATGAATGAGTTCCTCTCCTGCCTGACAGGAGAGTAAAGGCTGGGTGTCACATAACGATACACCAGCGATCCCGACAACGATATGCACTTGTCAGGATCGCTGGTGTATCGCTACATGATCGCTGCTGAGCTGCCAAACAGGCAGCTCAGGCAGCGATCTGGGACAGCGACACTGCGGGTAACATCGCTTAAGGGCCGTCTCACATAGCGATATCGCTACCGAGATCGCTGCTGAGTCACAAGTTTTGTGACGCAGCAGCGAGCTCACCAGCGATATCGCTGTGTGTGACATTCAGCGACGATCAGCCCCCCTGCCGGGTATCGCTGATCGTCGCAGAAATGTCAGGACCTTTTTTTGATCGCTGGTTTCCCTCTGACAGGCACGCATCGCTGCGTGTGACAGGCGGGAGACCAGCGATCCGCTGGTAACCAAGGTACACAGCGGGTTTCCAGGCACCGCGCAGCGCTTGGAAACCCGCTGTGTACCTTGGATACCAGCTCCCTGCATCAGGGCGCTGGTATCCAAGGTACACAGCGGGTTTCTAGGCACAGCCCCGCGCCTGGAAACCCGCTGTGTACCTTGGTTACCAGCGGATCGCTGGTCTCCCGCCTGTCACACGCAGCGATGCGTGCCTGTCAGCGGGAAACCAGCGATCAAAAAAAGGTCCTGACATTTCAGCGACGATCAGCGATACCCGGCAGGGGGGCTGATCGTCGCTGAATGTCACACACAGTGATATCGCTGGTGAGCTCGCTGCTGCGTCACAAAACTAGTGACTCAGCAGCGATATCGGTTAGCGATATCGCTATGTGAGACGGGCCCTTAAGTGGAAAGCTTAATTGATTGCTTTCCACTTTCACTTCAGGTCAGCCAGGGACACAATCAGTGACGTCAGAGGGAACTGATTAACAAAAATAGGGGTTCCCTTCGAAAAAAAAAATGGCGTGGGGTCCCCCTATTTTTGTTAACCAGCCAGATGAAGCAGACCGCTGAGGCCTGGATTTTCAGGCTGTTAAGGAGCCAAGATCCATGGACCTTGCCAGCCTGATAATACCAGGCCACAGCAGTCTGCATATCTTGGCTGATTAACAAAAATAGGGGATCCCCTCGAAAAAAATTGGCGTGGGGTCCCCCCTATTTTTGTTAACCAGCCAGATGAAGCAGACCGCTGAGGCCTGGATTTTCAGGCTGTTAAGGAGCCAAGATCCATGGACCTTGCCAGCCTGATAATACCAGGCCACAGCAGTCTGCATATCTTGGCTGATTAACAAAAATAGGGGATGCCCTCGAAAAAAATTGGCATGGGGTCCCCCCTATTTTTGTTAACCAGCCAGATGAAGCAGACCGCTGAGGCCTGGTTTTTCGGCTGGTAAGGATCCAATATCCAGGCCTTGCAAGCCTGATAATACCAGGCCACAGCAGTCTGCTTAGCTTGGCTGGTTAACAAAAATAGGGGATCCCCTCGAAAAAAAAAACGGCGTGGGGATCCCCCTATTTTGTAACCAGCCAAGTAAAATGCAGACTGCTGCGGCTGGTATTAAAAGACTGTCAAGGCCCATGGATTTTGGCCCTCAACAGCCTGATAATACCAGGCTACAGCAGCCCCACATTTGGCGCATCAAAAGATGTGCCAATTTGGGCACTTTACCCGGCTCTTCCCACTTGCCCTGTAGCGGTGGCAAGCGGGGTAATAAGGGGTTAAATGTCACCGTTGATTGCACGGTGACAATAAGCCCGGTTTAATAATGGAGAGGTGTCAATAAGACACCGATCCATTATTAATCCCAAAGTTATTAAATGCATAAAAAAAGACAAAGCAAGAAAAAAAGTATTTTAATGAAATAAAAGAGGACAACACAGTTTTCATTAATTTTATTGTACTCTCATTCCTGCGACGCCATCGATCTCCTGTAAAAAAAGAAAAAAAACAAACCCAACAGTACCACCTGTCCGAGCAGTCCATAACGGACAGTCCCACGACGATCCAACTCTGCTACATCGCAAGGGACAGGCAGAGCCTGTCATCGCGACGCAGCACAAACTGTTTCCTGCTTCCCGGCGGTGAGTCATCGGAATGATTCTTGGGCCCGGATTACCCAGCAGTCACTGCGTTATCGGGGAGAAATGCATGTGACCGCCCGGGGAAAGAAGATTGCGGCCATAAAGCAGTGCAGGACGTGCCCGCGGAGTTCTTCTGACAGGTAAAGTGCGCTGACCCCTGCAGACCCGACAGACGGACACTGACGGGGACAGTGACAATCCCGATTCCGGTATCGATAAGACGAAAAATATCGGAATCGGAATCGGAATTCCGATAAGCCAATATCGGCGATACCCGATATTTGAGTATGGAAATGCTCAACCCTAGCTCCATATGATGCTCCTATTTAAAGATCCCATATGATGCCCCATAAATAATGAAGCCCATATGATGCTCTAGTAGGATGTCCCCCAGGGGATGATGCTCCAGTGTATGATGGGCCTATTTTAATGCTCCATATTAATGGGCCCCATATGATGTTCCATTGTATAATGGGCCCCATATATGATGCTCCAGTGTTGATGGGCCCCTCTATAATGCTCCAGTGTATGATGGGCCCATAAATAATGATCCGTGTTAAGGGCCCTATCTATGATGCTCAAGTGTAAAAAGGGGGCCCATATATAATTCTCCAGTGTTAATGTTTCCCATATATTGCTCCAAACATTAAAAAAATGAAATAACTCTCTCGTGGGCACTGCTCTTCTCTGGACTCCTCAGTGTAACCACTTCCAGCTCTCTGCACTTTTTACTGTTCAGGCAGAGGGCGCACAGTGTGATGTCATCGCGCTCTCTGACCTGAAGTCCACTGTCGGGGAAACGCGAAGATGTCACAGCGGTGGAGCGGGAGAGGTAAGTATTGCAAGCACGGGGGCCCTGAGCAAGCAGGGGGAGCAAACTCGTGGGGCTGGAACTGGCACGGGCACCTCATAGACGCCGGTGTCTTGAGGCGAGGGGGCCCCCCTCCACCTGCTAAAAGGCCCGGCACTTACCCGGGTGCACCAGGTGCCGCCGGCGCGGGGGGGGTACAGCCCAGTTAGGAAGGGGGGAAAAAACTGGCTTGTTGAGGTTTTGGCTGGCGTTCGCAGCTGCAAATGGAAAAAATTGGAGAAAGGAGGAAGGGGTGGGACAAAGCAAGCATTTTGCTGGCAACCTATGTGTCATCAGGGGAAGGTGGTACAAAATCCTATGAACCCAGGCCATGGTTCATTTTAATAAAGGGTGAAATCACCTACTTTTTGGGTCGACAGCCGGGTCCTTCTTTCTTTTCAAGATTGATCCAGCCAACTGAAGACTCTTTCTGATAGCACCACTATCAGCAGCGCAAGCGAGCGCTGTTAGGATATTGTGCCAATTCAGGCAGGTGTCCAGTTTACAGGCCCAGTAGTCAAAGGGGACGAACTGTGAGGGAGAACGTCGATAGGGCAGGAGAGGCAAATTTTAACCAAAGTTGCAACTGCTGTCTCCTGTCTGTGCAAATCGATTCAGTATTTCAGCGTGGGAGGGTACTCGAGAAATCAGTCCAGAAATGGTCATGAAACCCTGTCCCGAACGCCACTTCGGTGTGTGCAACAAGAACACCTCTTCAATTTTGCCCAGTTGGCTCGTGGTAGAACCTGCACCACTGCTGTGTGTGGGAATGCCTCTAAAAAACAGTTTGCAGAGTTGTGTTTGTTCGCCAATTTAGCTCTAGGTTCTCCCGTGGCATGATGTGGATGTAATTTGCCTTTATAGTGTGGATTGAGCAGCTGGCCAACCAGTAGTCGTCATCTTCATAATTTTGGCAATGCGGGGGTCCCTTTTTTGGTTCCGCAAGACTAATCATACATGTGGGCCAATGTTCAGGGTGTCAATGATGCACTGCCAGTGGTGGGTGGGGAGCACTTTCTGCCTAAGACAATCCCTCCAGTCACGCACAAAGTTTGTACCCGAACCTGGGCGCCAACATTTTCTTTGCCCCCCGAGAAGCACTACCCCAAAATAATCATCCCCCTCTCCTCAATCCTCCTCCCTTCTCTTCTTCCTCAAACCCCGTTTCCGGACAGTTCCCTGAGTAGACAATGCTGACTGTCATCAAGGCTTTTCCCTCCTCCTCCGCTGCAGACCCCGATTTTAATGTGGTCAAAGTTTGCATGAGCTGATGCATAAATGGGTGCTCATGTTTATGATGGTGTCATCTGCGCTTACCCGCGTGTGCATTCCTCAAAATACTGAAGGACTTTCAGGGTCTTTCAGCTTTGACCACTACAAACATGACAAACTCGATGTCTTCCCTCAAACTGCCTGCCGTGTATCTCCCAAATGCATTCAGCCTGCTTCTGTTGCACGCCTCTCAACCATGTGATGGTGGAGTTCCCCCCTTGCTGCAATGTCTATGATTAGGCGGTGCTTGGGGGGTGGGGATCGCGCACCTCTGCATGAGACTGGAGTCTACGGGCGCGACGGAAAAGCGGCACAGCTTGCACCTTTTGGGCAGGGGGGGGATAATTTTTTGAAGCACGCACCCCCCGGTTCAAGGTGTGAGCCCGGAGGATGGTCGATTTTTCCGGGTTTTGGTCTCCCAAAATTGGCCTTATCATGAACCTTGCCCCGGGTCAAATTTAGACGCCCGCCATGACTCTTTTCCCCAATATCGGGGCCTTCCCCCCGGTGGTTGTTTCACCCCAAAAACATCATCTTTAAAACGCCTTGCGCTTTCCACTGGTTCGATAGTGGGGGAAATCGGTGTACACTGAAGCTGCAGATGGGGTGCCGTGGACGCCTTTCGACGACTTTTTTTGGGGAGGGTCGAACGCCACAGCCCCCTGTTCAAAAGGGGCTAGGAAGTCCCACCTCCGTTCCCCCTTTGGGCCCGCATCCCCATATTAATCCAGTGGCAGTGATGGACACTACGGCCCTGGCCATGCCTATGGCCCACACGTTTTCGAGGGCATTTTTCCCTCACGATTGTTTGATGCAGGCATACAGTCTTTCAATGCAGGGGAGGGGGGTTGGCTTTTCAAAAAAAGTGCCGATGGAAGGTTTTGTGTGGGAAAAAACTAGGCCTGACTCTGGACGCGCGCTTTAACCCCCAAAACAAAGGGAAACCTAGTGAATCTTTTGGCAAAGTAGGGTTCAAAGCCAGTGATTTTTTTTGTCCGTCCACGCCTAGGCAGGTTTTTTAATGTAAAAGTATAAAAAAGGATTAAATATAGGGTTTTTTCCCCTGGCAAAGGTCCTTCCACACTTTTACAGAAAACTTGCCCAAAAAAGGTTTTTGGGGTAAAAAAAGTGCCACACTGCCCTTCCGCTTTGGTAAAATTTTTTTGGGCTTGCATGCGTGTAATTTGCCCGTCGGGCCCAATGTCTTTAACCTTTTTTTTTTTTAACATTTTTTTTATCCCGGGGCGCTAATAACCGCAGCTGGAGCGATGCCGCCCGGATCCCCCTCTTTACTTTTGCCAGAGGCCCCTTTAAAAAAAAAAGGATGCAATTTGGGTAAAAAACTGGGTCATCCACCCCCCCCCCTTTTTAATTTACTCCCCCTTCCCTGTGTCACCGGTAGGTGGTAAATGCCGGGGGGGGGCTGATTTCTCGGGTCAGAACGGTCTAGATGGGGGGGCAATGCTTTTCCCGGGTAATGCCCCAGCAAATCTTTATCGGGCGGCAAAAGTGCACTCCATTCATATTCATTTGGACGGGGAAAATCAGGTTTTGACTTGGTAGGAAAAGAGCCCAGGAGTAATCAAATTTTTGGGCCTGCCGCATACTTACTTTTGGTGGGGTGAAGGACAAAGGGAAAGGTTGTTCCTGACCAAGCCTGCACTGAACTCAGTCTTGCATTTTTGAAGCTTCGGGCGATAAACGGAGGTGTTTCGGAATATAACCAAAAACCTTTCCCTAAAGCCGGGCAAAGGGGTTTCCCCTACCCAAAAAGGGGCCTTTCCGGCCCTTTTGGGCCCAAGGACGCGGGCTCACACTTTCTGCTTGGTGCATTGTGTTTTGGCACTACCAGAGGCACCTCACCCCACCAACCCCACTCCCCCCCCCCCCCCCCGGGGGCCTCTTCCACCATACCCCTATTTTGGAAAATGTCCCAAAAAAACCCGATATATGGTACTTTTTGAGGGGGCGTACAGTGCAAAGGTGTAGGGAAAAAAATTAAAAATTTCCTAGATGTTTCCGGAACAGCCAAAAGCCATTCGGATGGATTTAAGAAAAAAAAACAAAAAACGGGAGTACAAAGCGGGCAGCTGTTACGGTTAGGGGAAATTAAACCCGTTTTAAATTTCCCGGGGTTTAAAAAAGCCTCACTCAGTATGGATTTTACCTAATGCAAAGAGCAAAAAGGGGACTTTCTGAAGCGACGCTGTATTATCAGGGGAAAAAATTAAATCCCATTTATATTTCCCGGGTCCCCCACCCAAAAAACACCAGTATGGATTTGACCCTAACAAAAAGCAGTATACGGTACTTTCAAAGCGGACAGCTGTATACGGGAGGGAAAAAAATTTAACTCCCCTTTTATTTCCCGGGGTCATACAAAACCCCACCAGATGGATTTGAGTAAACAAAAAGGAATTTCGGTCTGTATCAAAGCGGCAGCTGTAATGTGTAGGGAAAAATTTTTAAACCTTAAAATTTTTTTCCAGTCCAACAGATAGTCAGCATGTATTTTTGTGAACCGCCGGTACACGGGAGTGTGCGAGGACGTACACCCACACAGGGGGAAAAAATGAACGGTCGGTAACTGTGCGAAAAAAAAAATAAAAAATTATTGTTAAAACATCTGCAAAGATGTACAACAGCAATACAGCTAAAAGGCACCTAATAAACCCCGCTGTCACACATGAAAAAACCCCTGTCATGCCAAAGTACAGTAAAAATTTCTGTCACCAAGACGAAAACTTTTTTTTTCAGCCCAACTTCTCCTACTGATAAAAAAGCACAAACCCCCCCTACGTTAAGATCAGCAGAAGTAAAAGGAGGCGGTGTAGGGCTTTTATGGACACTATGCGCCCCCCAAAGAAGCCAATCCTGCAATGCCTTCTCAAATGGGGGGGGGTCCTGCAATGTCATCTCGTTGCCCATAGTGACCTCCTTGCCATTTTCGAAAAAAGGCGCCCAAAATTTTTTGGAAAACCCACTTTGCGCTCGTTTCCGCTGCATGGTAATGCACTAAGGTGGGTTTTTGGTAGCGAAACCCGACTTGGCGAATTCGGTGACTTTTAAACTGACCCCCCTGTTTCGCCAACTTTTCTCACCCTATCTCCACCTCAAGAGTGTGGTTGGGGGGGAGTTAAAAATCCATCCCCTGTTTTTTTTTTTGTTGTTTTGGAGGAAGGAACCTCCATTTGAAACCAGTGGAATGCATGTGTTTTAGTCCAGAAATCTATTGGAAACAAAGACCAAATGTGAGCAAGGCTTAAATTCCCTTTCTTCCCTTTTTTATCTTTTTGGTAAACCCTTGCTCCCAAATTGCGCCTGTATTGCAAAACCAAATTTTCCTACCCACTGCTTTCCAAAAAATCTTCCTCATTTTTGCCATCAGTTCCTTTTTTTTGTGTCCCCAAAAACAAAAATTTTTAGATTTTTTTCCCATACCCCAATTCAACAACATTGATGCAAACACCTATAAAAAAATTTTTATTGCCCTTTTTCAAAAGAATACATGCACTTTATCATTAAAAGAAATCCCAATCGGCATTTAAAAATTTTACTAAAAACCTCCATGGGGACTGTGGATGACCGGGTAATTTGGGGGGTTGGGTTTATCGTTGAGTTTTTATTTTGGCTACCGTGTTATTTTTTGGTGTCTTTTGCTCAATTGGTGACCTACCATGCTTTGGGGACAAGATTAGGAGGAGTTTGTCCTTGGTTTTAATAAAAAACCCTTATCAGGTTGGGCCCAAAAACGAATTTTTTTTTTTCCTTTAATTCTG